>JACEFZ010022498.1:0-55000 GCA_014155875.1 Cepaea nemoralis | reverse complement strand
GTGAGAATAGTTGTATCCATCAGAGTCAAGTTGCCGCAGTACTTTCTTCCTGATGAAGTAGAGAAATGCAAACTTCAACAGGACTGTATTGCATAATTCTCCTCCCCTTGTCCAAGCACACACACACACAAACCAAGGTAGTTTACAGAGATGCGGTATGGCGAGAACTGTACCGCTGATCAGACAGTCATTCTTTGTGTGGACATCCCGCACTCAGTGTTTCGCTGTCTTGGCCCGTGTCAGATCCGATCCTGGTCTTGAGACGTTAGTGGTCCTCAGTTTAGTCATATATCTCCCATCTTAGAGGCTGTTTTTTAGGTGATGCATCTCCCATCTTAGATGTCCTTATTTATGTGATACATCTCCCATCTTTGAGGATATCGCATCGCTTATGTGATACACGTCACATCTCACCGTCCTGTATGTATGAGATACATCACCCGTCTCACCGCCCTATATGTATGTGATACAGCACCCATCTCACCGTCCCGTATGTATGTGATACACCACAAATCTCACCGCCCCATATTTATGTGATACATCACCCATCTCAGGCGTCCCTGTTTATGTGATACATCACCCATCCCACCGACCTTTATTTAGGCCATACATCACCCCTCTCACCGCCCCTTATGTATGTGATGCATCGCCCATCTCACCGCCCCGTATTTATGTGATACATCGCCCGTCTCACCGCCCCATATTTATGTGATACATCACCCATCTCACTGCCCCATATTTATGTGATACATCGCCCGTCTCACCACCCCGTGTTTATGTGATACATCACCCATCTCAAGCGTCCTTATTTATGTGTTCCTCCCCCCATCTTAGAGGCTCTTGAATGTGTTATATATCTCCGTCTTAGTTATCTCTATTTATGTGATACATCACCGATCTCACCGCCCCGTATTTATGTGATACAACTCCCACCTCAGCTGTCTTGACTATTGTGAATCATCCCCCATATTGTGGTGGACGATTTGAGAAGACAAAGATTGAAACCTACTATATGCCAGTTGCCCATGTCACCTAGCCAATCCAATCCAATATTTTAGGAGGGGCGGGAGGGGAACGGTGGGGATGGGGCAGAAAAATAAAAATTCGGCCTCGTTCAACCTGATGCTGCAGCGTCGTTGATAATTTGGGTCATTTTTTTTTCTTGAGTTTTTATATTCTTTCTTCTCTTTATTTTCTTTCGAGTTGGTCCTAAACAGGACTGGTGATTTTTTTTCCTCTCTGCTCTTCGGGTTCCGTTGGGTCTTCTGGGGCTCACGCTGACTGGCATTTTCATCTATGCGTTGAGTTGATCCTGAAGAGGACCTTCCAGATGTGTAGCCTTCCAGTCGTTCGTTGCTTACTCTAAAAGGTCTGGTCTTGAACTCATTTAGTCCTCACAAGGACTGGTTTTTAACACATTTAGTCCTCACAAGGACTGGTTTTTAACACATTTAGTCCTCACAAGGACTGGTTTTTAACACATTTATTCCTCACAAGGACTGGTTTTTAACACATTTAGTCCTCACAAGGACTGGTTTTTAACACATTTGGTTCTCACAAGGACTGGTTTTTAACACATTTATTCCTCACAAGGACTGGTTTTGAACACATTTAGTCCTCACAAGGACTGGTTTTGAACACATTTAGTCCTCACAAGGACTGGTTTTGAACACATTTTGTCCTCACAAGGACTGGTTTTGAACACATTTAGTCCTCACAAGGACTGGTTTTTTAGCACAATTATTCCTCACAAGGACTGGTTTTTAACACATTTAGTCCTCACAAGGACTGGTGTTTTAGCACATTTAGTCCTCACAAGGACTGGTTTTGAACACATTTAGTCCTCACAAGGACTGGTTTTGAACACATTTTGTCCTCACAAGGACTGGTTTTGAACACATTTTGTCCTCACAAGGGCTAGTGTTGATACTATTTAGTCTATGTTGCCTCGCCGGCATCATACGGCTGACAATGAAACCATTGCATTACCTCACAGAAAACAACCGCTCTGTGGGAACTCATACATGCATTTGCACAAGCCATGAGAGGGCTCGTATGTTAGTTTAATCTACCCCCTTCGCCTGTTCACGCCGCTCCGTTGTAGGTCAGAGATCCCTCCCTAGAGACCATGTTTCAATGACGAAAAGACGTGCCGTTGTACATAAACAGTTCTGGCGTCGTACGTAAACAGTCTGGCGTCGTACGTAAACAGTGGTGGAAATGTGGCTGACAACAGTTGAACTGTAGGCAGCCTCAGAAAGCGAACGTTGCTCCAATCGTATGTTATCTGGCATACAGGTAAGCGAATTATAATTTATGATATGTAGAAAAGTTAGATTATACTTTCTGTATTCTTCTTCTGCAAGCGCCTGGTATGGAACAGGCGTTGGCGATCATGAACTTTCAATTCTTTGTGTTCTCTCTTATTCTAATGCAGTGATATTGGTTGTGATTGTGTTATAATAATCTACCCGGCTGTTTAAGCTTTTTGTATTCCTTTATGTTCTCTCATATTCTAATGCAGTGATATTGGTTGTTATTGTGTTATAATCTACCCGGCTGTTTAAGCTTTTTGTCTTCCTTTGTGTTCTCTCTACCCAGCTGTTTAAGCTTTCTTTATTCCTGTATGTTCTCTCATATTCTAATGCAGTGATATTGGTTGTTATTGTGTTATAATCTACCCAGCTGTTTAAGCTTTTTGTATTCCTTTATGTTCTCTCATATTCTAATGCAGTGATATTGTTTGTTATTCTGTTATTGTGTTATTCTGTATAGAGTTGTTTAAGTTTTTTGTCTTCCTTTGTGTTCTCTAATATTCTAGTGCAGTGATATTGGTTTTGATTGTATAATTCTCTACCCAGCTGTTTAACCTTTGTATCTTGCTTTGTGTTATTTATCTGGTGTTTTCTGGCGGAAGACTAACTTTCATATTTCATCTATTCAGTTGTTATACCCAACATTTTTAATGCAATTATTGCTTATGGTTTAGATGTGTGATCGGGGGCCAGCATGGCCGAATGGGTTAAAGCGCTCGCTTTTAAACTCCCGGTGTACTGATGCCGAGCTATCGGGTTCAATCCTTAAACCGCTCAGTTAGACTAAAATTTTGACTTCTCGAACTTGACTTGGGGACGTAAATTACAAGTACCTCAGATGTCAGAGTGGGTTTGCCTGATGGCGAGGGACACAAGTAATAGGGAAAGCTAATCCACACACAAAAATCAGTCCATTGCACTAGAAGTAGTAGCACATGTATGGACTACGATTGAGTTCAAAGCGAGCGAGCGCAAAAATAAATGGGTGATCTATTAATAACTACTATTGAAAACTGTTTAAAGTTTCTGGGACCAAGAAGAAGTAGATCATAATATTCTACGAGATGCGAACGTGGAAAAAGAAACGCATATAAACAGTATCACGTCTCAGAAACTGATATACTTTGGCCTTATTAAAGGACAGAGTGGCTTGCAAAGAACAGTTATGGACATCGGGCATTGCAGACTCTTTGGTCATAAAATTTTTCATCATCATCATCATCTTTCACTTTTGCCTTCAAGCGTCATGGGGAGGAATAATTGGCGTTCCAGGGCGAGATGGGTGGCATTGGATAGTGTCATTCCGTGTGATTGTACAACGTGTTTGATCCGTCAATCAATTTTCTTTTCCACATCCTCTTGCTCTCATATCAGATCTTCTTTGATGTAGGGCCAGTGCTGGTAGTTGATGGTGTTGCATTCTAACGAAAAGACCGAACCATTTGATTTTCTGTCTTTCATTATTTATGACATGACGTGTTGATCCCACTGTCAGCCTGATAACATAATTTTTTTTATTCGATCTCGGATAGTTAAGTCGGCAGCTCTTCTCAAGCATCATCATGACCTTTACGTTTTCCTTATATCCTATAATAAGCCCTGTCGTCCTATTCTATACATTTTCCCTATATTCTCTAATGAACCCTGTTGATCTAATTTATACGATGTACTTATACCCGCTAATGAACCCTGTTGTCCTAGTCTACACGTTTTATTTATATCCTCTAATAAACCCCGGCGTCATAGTCTATACGTTTTTCTTGTATCCTCTAATCAACCCTATCGTCCCAATCTATAGTTTTCCGTTATATCCTCTAATATACCCTGTCGTTAATATCTCAGAAACCGATATTATATCTTCCTTTAAGAATAATCAGGATTGGTCCGGTCCCCGGTAATCCACTTTCCTGATATCACAATAGTAATTATTCCCCTGCTCAATGGCAAATACCAGGCCGGTTCTCCAGTCCGTGTCACCCACACAGCCTGCCCCGTAACACTAGTCCCTAGTAGAACCCGTCAACTAACGGTAATCTTGCAAGCAGTAAATATTTGGATGGTTTGGCCACATGGCATGGTCGAGACAATAACACAGAGCTGACGGCTCTGGTAATCGTGTGAGATGGCTAAATATGATCGCCCAGCGCTTATCGGCATGGCACATGATGATGATGAAGCGGAGAATTTGGAGCTGCTGTACCTCAGTGATTAGCAGTCGTGCCTGTGTGTGAGGTATTCAAATGTTTGAATCATCTTAAATTAAGTGATATATATATATATATATATATATATATATATATATATATATATATATATATATATATATATATATATATATATATATATATATATATATATATTGATTAATTTGGCCATTTCGGGATTTTTAATATATATATATATATATATATATATATATATATATATATATATATATATATATATATATATATATATATATATATATATATATATATAATGGAGTTCGACTCTCAGGACAACCAAGTCTCAAATGGATAAAAGAAAATCCACAAAGTGCCCACTTGCCTATAACAAATATGGGGTTATCACCATACACCTAATGCGAACGCGTTGTTATTATGGTTAGAACGTTACGCTGATATATGAGCGGTGTTCCGTGAGGAGGAGGGTCCTAGCTTGAACTCGACGGTTGCTGTGGGAGAGAAAAGAATGGTCGCCTATACCTCCGTGCCCTCTGGCTTAGAAAATGTGATGACTCTAACACTTGACATGCGCACATATTCCTGCTACGCACTTTTAGAATAAATGTTACAACTGACATTCGCGTTTAAGTTTTATTTGACTGAAAATGTTACTGTTAAAATAAATGTTACAACTAAGATTCGCTTTTAAGTGTTATGTTACTGTCAATGTTACTGTTACAATAAGTGTTACAACTGAGATTCGCGTTTAAGTGTTATGTTACTGAACATGTTACTGTTACAATAAACGTTACAACTGAGATTCGCGTTTAAGTGTTATGTTACCGACAATGTTACATGTCCTTTGTAGGACGGCACGATCAACCCCAAGTCTATTTTCTTGGCAATGTTACACTCAGTAGTTTGCCATTGCTGTCTGGACGAGAAGTCAAAGCTTAAGTCCAACTGACCAGTACGTGGAATATACCAGTTACCCCGCCATCGACGTACTGGAAGTTAGCACGCGAGTGGGGTAAACCTCCCGGCCACGGTGACTTCTGTTATGTTACTGTTAGCTGTTTATAGGGATTTTCACTGTGGAATATTATTCGCGGTCAATAATATATACGTTAAACCATTTCAGTAATCAATTAAGTCCCGTAGAAGAAACAAAGCCGGCTTCGTGGCTTAGAGGTTATGACTTTTCTCCTTAATCTCGTATACTCTCGTCGGTGACGTGATGACGGTGAGAATCAGCAGTGGTTCGAATCGCATCGGTAACTTACGGGGTATGTGAGCCGGCCGCTCAGAAAGCAATGGCAAACTACTGAGCGTAATCTTGCCAAGAAATCAACATACAGCTGAAAGATTACAGTGTCCTGTAAAGGATATGCAGAAGAAGAAACAAGCAGTTTAGTTTTAGTTTAGTTTAGTCGACGGATCAACATCACGGCACACGGGTGTAACCCATAAGTGCTCCGTTCTACTCCTAACTCAAGCCTGAGTCCGGAGAGACTCAGCCCAGTGCACAACTCCGTAGCACCGGCGAGGATCCTGAAATACTAGGTTTAACTCGAAATTTTACCCGGGCAGCGCAGGTAGACTACTCTTTTTCAATGTCCAACTGCCAGGGCATTTGATTTTTTTTCGTGCGCAACAATACACACGGGAGTCCGATCTCACTACCAGGGACCGGGGGATATTTTGTTACTAGAAGTCGACGTGAAAAAAATCCCGACCCTCACCAGGGCTGGAACCCGGGACCTTAAGCTATCGAGGCGGACACCATACCTCGAGACCACACCCCCACCCTTTAGAAACAAGCTGTGGATAAATGAAGTGTCAGGAAACTTTCGCCATGTAGAAATTATATAATTATTCTTGTTAATGCAGATGTGATCAATTTAATTGTCTGCCCTAGGGTGTGGCGTCTATACACTATATATCTGTGTATGTTTTGATCCCCCAGCCACATTCGGAACTTGCCACTCAAAATGGCTACTGAAAGACTGACAGAGAATACCCTGAAACAGCACCATATGCTACATTCTGTACTACCACCAGCTAAGGCTAAGGTGAGACATGTTACAACTAGCACCCACATGTACTGTCTGTTGGTTAGACTCTTTGTATGCCAGTTTGATTTGATGGCATAGTTTGTGTGTATGTAACCCTCCACGTAGCCCTCCTTTTGCGCAGGTTCGATTTCCGTAGATTCGCAATAACGCTGGTGGGTACTTTTTTATTTTTATTTTTTGCATTCGCTCGCTTTGAACTCAAGCGTAGTCTATACACGTGCTACTACTTCTAGTGCATTGGCCTGATATTTGCGTGTGGATTAGCTTTCCCTATTACCACTGTCCCTCGCCATCAGCCGAACTCACTCCGACTCCTGAGGTACTTGTAATTTACGTCCCAAAGCGAAGGACAAGAATTCAACATTTTAGTCCAACTGACCAGTGAAGGGGTTTCACCCGCTATCTCAGTATCAGCACACTGGATGTTTAAGAGCCAGCGCTCTTATCCATTCCGCCATGCTGAGCTCCTTATAATGTTAATTTATATCAAAAAGAATCGTTGGAACTCTGTACAGTAAGTTGTATATAAGTTAATTCTTCTTCTTCTTCTTCTTCTTCTTCTTCTTCTTCTTCTTCTTCTTCTTCTTCTTCTTCTTCTTCTTCTTCTTCTTCTTCTTCTTCTTCTTCTTCTTCTTCTTCTTCTTCTTCTTCTTCTTCAGCGTTCCGAGCCATTGAGGTTCTTTGCTGCAGATACAATCCGTCTCCATTCGTCTCTCTGGTTGACATTCTCTTGCCAGTTGTTGATTCCAAGTGCTTGTAGGTCTGTATATATATTATCTCTCCACCGTCTTCTTGGTCTACCTCGGGGTCTACGGTCATTTATTTCCTGAGTGTAAGTGAGTTTTGTTTCCCTATTATCTTCCATTCTTTCTATATGCCCCAGCCATTGTAGTCTATTAGCCTTCATGATACCAGTGATTAGCGGGGACTTAAACAGATCATAAATGTCTTTGTTACTTCTTCTTTTCCACTCTCCACTTTGTGTATCCCAAATGGGTCCAAAGATGCGTCTTAAAACTTTGTTCTCAAAGGTTTGTAACAAGGCTTCGTCTCCTTTCGTTGTACTCCAGGTTTCAGAGCCATACAGCACAACTGGTCTGATCAGTGTTTTGTATATTGTGATCTTGGTGTTACGAGATAGCGCCTTTGATTTTAGTAGATGTTGTAGTGCATAGTATATCTTATTTCCAGAATTGATTCTAGTTTGTATTTCTTCCCTTATGATGTTGGAGCAGTTGAAGATTGTACCCAGGTATTTGTATGTTTCCGTTCTTTTAATGGTCATATTATCTATTTGTATGTGGCCAGAGTTTTTAGCCATTCCTTCTCTTGAAATTACCATATATTCTGTCTTATCTTGGTTGATAACCAGCCCCATCTGTTGGGCTTTTTTCCTTTAAGTGAGTCAATATTTCCAATGTCTTTTGTTCATTTTCCCCTATAATATCTATATCATCTGCATAACCAAGCAGCTTGGATGTTCCTCCAATATCACATTCCTCCTTTACCCTCCTTACAACTTTCTCTAGAGCCAGATTGAAGAGTAGCGGCGATAGTGCATCACCCTGTTTCAAGCCAGATGTTATTTGGAAAGGGTCTGATTTCCTGCCTTTATATGTTACTATATTATAAGAAGCTCCGACAGGCGGACAGCTAGAGCATTACCTTGCTGATTCGGTAACTTCTGCAGCTTGTCTTGTTCCAGACATATTGGTGTTACCTTTCCTCTGGAGTACACTAGACAGGCCGAAAGAGGAATCATGCTAATGGCAACAGATAGTCTCTACAATTCAGCCCAGACTTTGTGCTATGGAGAGGTACAACTCCATCCCATAGGTATTGGGCCTATAACCTATATTTTTATATCCCAATACACGCTCGGAAGTCAATATCATGCCTACCGCCTTTATTTCGAAAGACATTTCCTAGTGCCTATTTTAGACTGGATCCATCTGGGAAGTCAATTTTTATAAATCCGCCTCGATGTGAATTAACTTAATAAGAGCGTATTTGTAATGTAAAAACGTTAGTTGCATCTCCTACATTTATTAGTTTTGTGTGAATTACTCGGCAATTTTACGTTCAATAGTATGTCATTGCTTTCTCAATGGCCGACGCCTCATACCATCACAATCAACACAAAGGCGGTCTGCTTCCAAATCGCTCGAGGCTGGTTTCGTGTCCGCCATCCGGAATGTCAAGGAATTGTGAAGCTGCATTTCATTAATCCCTAAGTCGCAGTGCCTTCAATAATAATAATAATAATAATAATAATAATAATAATAATAATAATAATAATAATAATAATAATAATAATAATAAATTCCTCTCCACAGACATCTACCCAGAGCAAGGAAGATCACGAAAGCACCAACAGCCTGTCTCGTGTATTCAGTCGCAGTGAGATGAGAAAGTCCTTCCCTCTAGGAGCATACGACTCAACTCAGCAGCTGCACAGGCAACTCTCTAAATCTTCATTAGGCGCGGGAATTCCCCGATCCGGACTGTCCGTCTTTCGGGTCATACAAGCTACCAGAACTTGGAAACGGCTCTCCCAAAGGAAGGAAGGCATTTCAGAAAAACCCAAATGTATGTTTGAAAACACCTATAGACTCGGCCCAGATCCGGAACAAATCTTCAATCCGGACAAAGTGGAGCAAGTTATAAGGGAAACTCTGAACATATTTTTGAAAAATTTTAAGTATACGCCTGAGGGGTCCAAACGCATGTGCCTCAATATTTCCTCGGAACTGAAGTCGAGAGTGAAAGGGATGAATTTCTATCGCTTACAAGATTGTCACCCAGGTGGTGATTTTGCAGAACAGAAAGCAGGGGTCGGACATCTCCAGCCGATGTGTCTGGACCCCAGAAACGGATTCGTTTGCTTCCTGCACATTGAAGACTGAGCACGTGATTTGCGTGGCAAATGTGTATGCTGTTTACTTTGAATAATTTTGCAAATGTTTTTATTTTTTTATTTCATTTATTTATGTATTTATAGGCAAAAGTAGACATACTGAGAAACATCTAATGGCAGTGAAAATAAGGTTTCTGGGGAAAATGCAAAGAAAATCATGGTCGGGCTGGTAAACGAATGCAACATGTTAAAAAAAAAAAAATGAAAACGGTAATTCGGTTAGAGAGATTAGACGTAGGCAGTCGAGATATGTTTAGTGCGTTATAAGAAGAAATGAACTCGAAAACTTAGTGACAACTGGCAAACTTGCTGAGAAAAAAGCTAGAATCAGACAGAGATTAACGTGCGGATAGCTTGGTCACATGGTAATATCGAGAGCTAACACACCGACTGGTGATCATGTCAGATTTGCGGCACCATGATCACATGTGAATGTCGGTATGGCACATGATAATGATGATGATGATAATCATGATGATGATAGACAATAACTTATTTTTATTTATACGCTGTGATTCAATAACATGAAAACAATAAATTTACTAAGAGACAATTGTCACGTCAGTCATGTTCATATTTATTGCCAACTGTCGCGGCTGATCATGTCTGTTGGTTCTTTAGTACTGTTCATTAATTGCCAACTGTTGTGGCTGATCATGTGCGTTCATTCGTTAGCACTGTTCATTAATTGCTCTCACGATGTTCTTAATGATAACCGAGTGAGATGGTCGTTGTCTAGGTTACAATACTCCGTGTATGTCAATACGGAGTGTAAGTTGAGCTAGCCACCTGTCTCACCATACAACTCACCCCCACAGTACACATCCACCCGTCAGTGAACAAGATTGAGTTGGCGCACATAATCTTTTAATGCAGAATGAACACGGACACACGGAACATATTTCCTATATCCAGAAAACAATATAATCCACAGAATATATATATCCTCCTCACAACTTAACACGCACACATCACTGCCTTCTTCAGGCCTTCTTAATCTGAAATTTATAAGACAGTTATCCAGCTACTATCCACGGCTGGACCTCACACAATACAACCCACACACTGGGTCTAAGCCTCTGCTAACTATCCGACCCTCTCTAGGGCTCGGTTTCAATACACTATTTCTGCTGATAACCGGGCTCAGTCTTTAATCCTTAGTCTCAGAATTCCCATCACTGAAAACCCACAGGGCAGAGTTCTATCACTAACTCCCCTATCATTCACTTTGCAGACCACGGACCTACACTTCTCTGGTCCTGACACTGAACTGTCCAAAACGATCCGACCCTCAGTCGGGCTCAGCTTCCACTGCCCCCTTCAAGTCTCCTGACTTCACACAAAACTAAACTGTCTCTCAACCCCTCCACCCTGGGATCTGCACTCACCTTCACCATTATTTCTCATGGCTAGTTGTTTTTCTCATAGCCCAGCTACAGGTCACTCACCTCAATGTCAATGGCCCAGGCATATGTCAATTGCCAACTGTCATGGCTGATCATGTCAGTTCATTCATTAGCACCGTTCATTAATTGCCAACTGTCACGGCTGATCATGTCAGTTCATTCATTTGCACCGTTCATTAATTGTCAAATGGTGTGGCTGATCATATCAATTCATTCGTTAGCATTGTTCATTAATTGCCAACTGTCACGGCTGATCATGTCAGTTCATTCGTTAGCACTGTTCATTAATTGCCAATTCCATGGCTGATCATGTCAGTTCATTCGTTAGCACTGTTCATGTTCATTAACTGTCAATTGGTGTGGCTGATCATGTCAGTTCATTCTTTAGCACTGTACATTTCTTCCCAACTGTTGTGGCTGATCATGTCTGTTCATTCATTAGCACTGTTCATTAATTGTCAAATGGTGTGGCTGATCATGTCAGTTCATTCTTTAGCACTGTACATTACTAGCCAACTGTTGTGGCTGATCATGTCTGTTCATTCATTAGCATCATCATCATCATCATCATCATCATCATCATCATCTTCCACTTCTGCCGTCAAGCGTCGTGGGCAGGAATAATTTGCGTTCCAGCGCCCGCTGGGCGGCAGTGGATAGTGTCATTCCGTGTGATTGTACAATGTCTTAGATGTCTTCATTCCATTTTCTTCTTGGACGTCCTCGTGGTCTTGTCGCAGATGATCTTTGATGTAAGGCCAGTGATGGTAGTTGCTGGTGTTGCATTCTAACGACAATTATTTTTATTTACAGCATTATAGTAACTTTTTATCATTTAAAATGATTATCTTATGACAATAGGGACTCAGAATTAAAAAATAGCATCTGCATGGACTAGGTATATCTCAGGTGTTAGAGCCAGAAGGAAAAAACGTCAATTTGACTAAGAAAAGCTGTCGATGAACCCTTAACAGAGGAGAATAAATTTAACATACTTTTTGTCTATTATATTCTGGACATTACCCTTAATTCTCTGAATGAACGATTCACGCTTCTAGAAACCCGTAGCTATTTTTTTTTTTTTAAAGTTTTCATATAACATGTTAAAACTGAAGGATGTACATAACAAAACGATAGAAAATTATTGTACCAGTCTCCAGTCAATACTTTCGGTCGAAAATGAATCAGATATAAATGCAAATGATCTTCAAGAAAAATTACGTGATGTATTCCGAATGCTACAATATTCTATGAAACCTTTGGATGTTTTAAACTATTTGGGCCTAAATAACTTAATTACTTAGCTCTGAGAAATTTATTACCACTCCCTGCCTCTGTAGCTAGTGAGGAAAGACGTTTTTCCACATTAAAATTAATAAACAACTAGATAAAAAAAATTCAATAAGCCAAAGAAAACTTAGAAATATGTCGTTAATTTCTGTTGAATCTACATTGGCTGCCACTGTAGACTGACTGACTGGCACCTTGCCGTCTTGACAGACAATAATGTGTAAAATGGAGTTATACCTCTGCATAACACAAAGCCTGGGCTGAAATTAGAGACCATGTGGTGCCCATGCAGCATGATCCCTCCCTCGGCCTGCCTAGTTTACTCCAGAGGAAAGGTAACACCAATACGTCTGGAACAAGACAAGCTGCAGAAGCTGTTGGACCAGCAAAGCAATACTCTAACTATCCGCCTGTCGGAGCTTTCATCCTAGACCAGTTGCCGACCAAGGCTTAGGGCCTGGTCTGCCCTGCCATGGCATGTAGTCTTTAGGTTGCATTTCCTCGCACTAGGGTAAGGCTTGTACTCTCCCAATTGCACACCTCCGCCCGAAGCCGTTGGCACAATATGAGGTATTGGGTTTGGTGAGCGCCGCCCAACATTCGGCGCTAATAGAAAGCAGGTAAAACCGTCTGCTGTCATACGGTAGCTCAGTCATATCTGACTAAGACCTGATTCTAAACTACACATCCCTAACTAATGAATTTGCTAAAGTTAAAGTTAGAAGGGTAAAACTGTAGTAGATTGTTATAGTTGATAGCTGATATCATTATTTTAAAGTATTTTATATTTTCAAAATAAAAGTAGTGTTCGTACTTTTGGGCAATTTTTTTTTTTAAAAACATAGTTGACGGTTATGTTAAGGAAACACCATTTAAGGAGCGGCATTTCGAAGACTTGCATCATACATACTGAGAAAATCTACCGCACAGCCCTGATTGCCTCTATAAAAAAAATCCTTTGTCTGCAGTCACTACCTTGAAACCATAACAAACAATTATCCGTCGGATGGTCTCATGTTCAACCGGCCAAGGTGATACTAGATTTCACCAAAATTATATACGATTTGTATGTACGCAAGCGTGATTCAAAAGTATAAGCAGGATTCGGAAAGTAGCTCCGTTCCCATATTTGCATAGTAAACTGACGGACGAATATATAATTAGGTGATAAAGTATAGAAAGTAGCCTTATATGAAAATATTTGCCAGGAAAAGGAAAGGAATAAAGATAAAAAGTTATACAGTTTTTAAGAAAGGACGACGTTTTCTACGGGAGGGACAGATTGGCCACCGCGCATTCGAGCCTACAAAATTTGATTACTCTAACACTTTACATACCTACAGCACTTTCCTGCTATGGGACTTCTTTTTTTTTTAAGACGAGGCAACAAGAGACAATATAAGCAATCTCAACTTTATTAAAATTTCAGATGTCAGAGAGGTTTGGAGAGTCGTGATCTCCAATACCTGCTCTAGACCAAGCACTGGAAGAAAAGTAAATTGTACGTTTTATAACTAAAATGATAACTAACACGATAAAAGATAATAAATCAATACGTTTTTTAATACAATTTGTGTGTACACTTCTTATCTGTGTTCCCATATTTACATAGTAATCGAATTGTATCGGCTGACTAAGTAGCTAAGCGTTTACTACATAGCTTCGAATATATAGATTTGTGTAAGATCCGGTTATGAAGAGAACAGGCGATTTTCAGAGGCCACAAAGTAATACGATTAGTACATTCATAAGTATTGACTGTTCTATTCTAACGTTAAATCGGTTTCACTGTTTGGATCAGAAATTTGGATCAGAAACTGGGATCAGACACTTGGATCAGAAACTTGGATCAGACACTTGGATCAGAAACTTGGATCAGAAACGGGGATCAGAAACTTGGGGAACGACAAACACGATCACAAACAAGCTGCAAATATTCATTAATTGGTAACATTTTTTATTTGTGCCAAATCAGTTTCCAGCGGTGTGTCTGTGATGTCATAAGGTTATCATATTTCGTAGGCCAGAATGCACGAAGGGATAGGTTGGCAGGCTGTTGCTCACTTAAGGAGACGACGAACGCTGGCGTCGAATCCTCGTTCGGCCTCGCTCATGACGTTATCAGCGCCGCTATCTATCAACAGCGGTAACGACCCCGCTTCATTAATAATTGCCATGGGATGAGTAATCACCTTAAGAGGCGTCCAATATATGCCATGGGCTTATATATGGCTGAAATGTAGTCATTGCGTTATAATACAATATATTTGCTAGGATATTAGTAAGTCATAACTGTGACACACTCCTGTTTCCTTATTTTCCGCCATCCATTTTTGTTTGGTCCAAACCTACTGTTTTATTAATCTGAAATTAATCTGAAGCTGGGATAGGCCCTAATTATGACTTCTCTTTGTAGCGAAACCCCAGTGGCCCATGTCCTCATACCTATCCGCTCAATTCCTTCGGAGTGGAATTCTCTGGGTTACTTTCATAACCCGAGCATTTGACACGAATACTTTGTAATCTATCTGTTCTTCGGGAAAACCCAATGGCACGCCTTGCACCAAATATGACCTAGGGTAATGGTGGGCGTGAAATGTCCGTTGTCAACCTTGTCGGTTGTTGTCGGCACAATGTATTGAAGTTTTAAAGAATTTTACAGATAAAGTGCCGCATCCTACTGCTGGGGAATGAAAGGATCCTTCTTTTGACGGCGAATATAGCTGGAAGTTTCGACAGAGCATCGACATAGAACATTATGTTTACTAGGAAGTCCCTGCTGCTGTTGGGCTATACCAGATAGAACCACGGCGGGCCCGAACGAATACTTTCAGAACACCTCGGCAGGCTTTTCGTTGAGCTGGGATCGAGTATGTTTGCATTCTGGGCTAAATCCCGCCTAAGTCACTGACACACCCGGGCATATATCCTATTTATTCTCCTTGAGTATTTCCCCACCAAAATTGTACCACGTGATCCCAGGGCACTTTCCCTAATCATTGGACACACTACATTCGTGTATGCCACGGAAACTTGGAATCCTGGATCGATGGAACCTTGTTGTTCGAACAACCTACGCGGGAAATAAAGACCAGGGAACTTGCTGTGAGGTGGTGGTGAATTCATGGGACAATATGGAAAACGATGATCTAGGATATTTATATTTGTGTTGATATTGTATGGACTAGTTTTCTCTCTAGATTGTGTGTAGATGTTTATGAGTTAATCGCCAGATATTTTTTCTGTGCTGTTATGTATTGAGTTATTAAATTTACAATTACAAATATGTTGAAGAACGTCATGTTGTATGCGTGTCAGCCAGAACGACCCTGCAGGAAATAGGTCCTGAGGTCGAAAGAGAGAGTGACAGTGAGTCCGGGGGAAACGGAGGAGGGTTGGCAAGCAAAGACCTATCCCAGCCAGGGCTATAGAATAATATTGAAATATTGTTACATAGTTACTTGGGACCCTCCACGTAGCTTGTTACAATTTCTGGGGGCACGTCGCGGGATATTTGAAATCCTGGTGGAGGTCTGGCTGATATAGTGATAGGGGACAGATATTCTTGTCTACTATCAATAGGTTCTGCCTACCGTACCTGGCTATTGTCTATACTCTTCCTGACACAGACTGACCGACATACGACGTGGTGTGGTCAGGTAAAATAACCAGTTGTGTACTAGAGATTGAAATTTAATATACAATTATCTCTTCCCTTACCCTCTGAATGTAAGATGGCATCCGCTAAATTTAATGTTGCCGAAGTACAGGCTAAAGGTCGAGAGATGGGCTACGATGGTGTAGAGTTACAAAAATATGTTCAGGAAGTTGAAAGAGACTTCAGACAGGCTGAGCGCGAAGCTAGGAAATTTGAGATCGAGCGTGAAGCTAAGAAAATAGAAGCTGACCGCGAAGCTAAGAAAATAGAAGCTGACCGCGAAGCTAAGAAAATGGAAGCTGAGAGCGAAACTAAGAAAAGGGAAGCAGAACAGGCCGTCAGAGACCATGAGTTCCGCATGAGGGAGTTGGAGCTTAGAGCTAAAACTGCCAAGGAAAGCGAGGGTGCAGTGGGAGGCACAGTTCTACCTGACTCAACAACTCCTAGTGGCGGTCCATACCAGGCAATGAAGTTCCCTTTGCTCCCGTTCGATGAACACAAAGAGAAGATCGACCAGTATCTTCAAAAATTCCAGTCGATGGCTTTGGCTATGGGACTGGAACGTGGGAAATGGAACTTGAAACTCTCGCAGGGCCTGAGGGGGACCGCGTACGAGGTCTATTCAAGGTTGCCACCTGGTATGGAGAATGACTATGAGGCTCTGGAAAAAGCATTATTGAAAAGGTTCCAGATGACAGCCCATACATACCGTCAGCAGTTCAGAAAGTCCAAGAGAGAGCCAGGAGAGATGTTCGCAGCCTACAGCGTTAGACTTAAGTCTTACCTTTTGAAGTGGATGTAATTGGCTGGATTTGCTAACGACTATGAAAGTTTAGAAGAATTAGTGGTCGTGGACCAAATGAAGAGAATGATGCCTAAGCCATTGCAAACCTTCTTGCTTGAAAATGGGGCAGAAAGGTTAGACATAGTCAACACATTGGCGGAAAGGTATGTGCTAGCTCATGGGGATAATGGGGAACTGTCACAACCCAATCCCCGACCACCAGACACATGGTCTGTAAAGAAGAAGAACCCTAAAACAGCTCACACCAAGAAGGAGGATCCTTTCGATAAAGTTCCAATTAAGAAACCCTCTGGTAAGAGTCCACCTGGATCTCCTAAAAGAAAGTGGAGTGAAAAGTGGTGCGCCTACTGCAAATCTCCCACACACAATACGGCCGATTGCCGGCGCAAACAGAAAAACTCTCACTATGTTGCCTGTCTTGTAGAAACCGGGGAAGGGTCTAACAAGGAGGTAGAAGGGAGGGGTCTTGAGAACAAAGATTCAGAGAAACCACCAGTAGTAGAAACGATACTTGTGAACGGACAACCAGTTGAGTGTCTCTATGACACAGGTCTGCAGTTTGAGGCTGTAATTTCATCACACTTAGTGAGCCCAGAGCAGTTAACCGGGGAATCTATTGAGATTCAAACGGCGACAAAGAGTGCGGTGGCGATGTCTCTTCCAATTGCGAAGGTGGACATCAAATCAAAATATGTTACCGGCACTATACAGGCAGCCGTTCTGCTCGATCCTATCTTCCCAATGATCTTGGGTTGTCGCTACGTCTTTCTAGGGATTCCAACCGAACCCATGTACGTAGGGGCGATGCAAACCAGATCTCAATCGGAGGATGAGCAGACGCCAGCCTTGATCGTGAATCCCTTGCCTGGGGAGTTACGAGCTGCTCAAAGCCAGGATGCTACTTTGCAACCTTGCTTCAACCAGTTGCCAAAAAGTTCTGACCCACCAAGACGGGGTCAGTATTATATGAAGAATCGGTTACTGTACCGGAGAGCCGGAGTGGAGGAACGCCAGCATGGACAGCTGGTAGTTCCTAAGGCTTATCGGGAACAGCTTCTTCATATGGGACACACCATTTCTTTCAGTGGACATATGGGTGTCGGGGCAACTCTCCAGCGCATTTCCTGCCATTACTACTGGCCAGGGATGACTGGAGACGTGCGTAGGTACGTCAAGTCGTGCCCAGAGTGTCAGCGTGTGGCACCAAAACACTGGACGGCTCCGGTAGTCTTGGGTGACATGCCCATTATGAACTCTCCTTTCGAGAGAGTTGCCATCGATCTTGTTGGTCCTCTTCCTCGGACTAGGAAGAGGAATAAGTACATTCTCACGATGGTGGATTGCTGTTCCATGTGGGGTGAGGCGATACCTTTGGCCACAATCGACTCTAAGCGAGTGGCTGATGCACTGATGGAGACCTTTACTCGGTTGGGATTTCCCAACCAGATCCTAACGGACAATGGGTCTCAGTTCTGTGGTAAGCTGATGGAAGAAGTCTTTCGTATCTTCCAGACTAACCACATTCACACAAGCCCGTACCACCCTCAGTCTAATGGGCAAGTAGAGAGGTTTAATGGTACATTGATGACCATGCTTCGGAAGCTGGCTCAAGAGAAACCAGACAGATGGGATGAGTATATCCCAGCCGCCTTGTTCGCCTATCGGGAGGTTCCCCATGGGTCGACCGGGTTGCCACCAGCCACTCTACTATTCGGGAGGCCAATCAAGGGTCCCTTAGAAGCCCTATTGAGATGTTGGACAGAGGAAGAAACTTCCGAAGAAGTTGTATCCTCATATAAATACGTCGAAGAGTTAAAGAAGAAACTCCAGACGGGTTGGGCTTTGGCAGCTCAGAATCTGAGGGCGGCCAGAAAGAGACACGCGGCCTACTACAATAGAAGGACGAAAGATAGGTCTCTTAAAGTGGGGGATCGGGTTCTGTTGTTACTTCCAGTAGGTTCCAATAAACTCGAGATTGGTTGGCAGGGGCCTTTCCCGGTGGAAAGGGTTGTGTCCCGTACCAATTATGCTATCCGGATCAGGGGGAAATCTAAAATCTTCCACATTAACCTCCTCAAAAAATATGAGGAACGATCCGATGGTACTTCTCTCCCACTCATGACTATGGCGGTCGCGATGGAAACTGAATCGGGCGAAGACGCGGATAGGGAGTATCCTTTACAACCTGGGGAAACCTATAAGGATGTACATATAAATCCTGATCTGTCGACTGAAGAAACAGAACTGGTCATCCGTTTGTTGGAGTCCCATCAACAGATTCTTACCGATCGTCCAGGGCGGACAGGGTTGGTCGAGTTTGATATGACTCTGACTACCCAAGACCCCATTCGCCAAAAAATATATCCAGTGCCCTTTGCGAAAGAGAAGGCCCTGGAAGCCGAAATCCAGAAGCTTCTGGATGATGACATCATAACTCCTTCGACTTCTCCTTATAATGCCGGGGTTGTCTTGTTGAGGAAGCCAAGCGGGGAGCACCGCTTATGTATTGATTACAGGCATTTAAACAGTTGTACGACATTCCAAGTGGAGCCGTTACCAAACACACATCAACTGTTTGCCAGATTAAATAGGGCAAAGTACTTTTCAAAAATCGATTTAAGCCGGGGATATTATCAGATCCCTGTGAAGCCTGAGGTTCGGCCCTTGCTCGCTTTCAGTACTCCGAGCGGCCATTACGAATTTAAGGTGATGCCTTTTGGGCTGAGCAATGCGCCCAGTGTGTTCACACGCATGATGAGAAAGTTATTAGACCCTTTAAGGGATCCCTCTGTCGTCTCGTTTATGGATGATATTCTCATCGCGTCTGACAATCTGAAAGATCACCTGAAATCCTTGGAACAGATCTTCATAAGATTGAAAGAGGAGGGGTTAACTGCCCGTCCAGCGAAATGCATGATTGGCTATCACTCCTTAGAATTTCTGGGACATACTATTACCCCGGGGGGTTTGGTACCGGAAGAAAAGAATGTAGAGAAGGTCAGACTCGCACCCCGTCCTAAATCCAAAAAGGATGTTAGGTCTTTCTTGTCTCTGTGTGGGTTTTACCAGAAATTTATTCCGAAGTTCAACGAAATTGGGGCACCGTTAACCGAAACCCTGAAGAAAGGATCGCCAGATCCTATAGTCTGGACCCCGAGCTGTGAAGAGGCTTATGGGAAGCTGAAACAGGCTTTGGTGGATAGGCCAGTCCTGCAACTCCCAAATTTGGAGAAAACGTTTGTTCTAAGAACCGACGCGAGTAACATAGGGATTGGAGCAACTCTGTTGCAGGAAGGGCGAGAGGATCCTACTGTGCTATGTCCGGTGGCATATGCCAGTAGAAAACTGTTACCCGCGGAACGGAATTACTCCACCGTCGAACGGGAATGTTTGGCTCTAGTGTGGGCGGTACAGAAATTTCAACCTTATCTGTATGGAGTACCGTTCAAAGTGCAGTCCGACCATCAACCTCTGACGTTCTTGGCAACTTCCAAGAAACTGAACGCAAGGTTAATGAGATGGTCATTGCTCTTACAACCGTATCAGTTCACGGTCGAATACATCCCCGGAAGGGAGAATGTGGGAGCGGATTTTATGTCACGGCATCCTATGGTCGAAGGTGAGGGGGAGGTAATTCGAACAGAACCTCTGGCAGTTGAAAGTTCGTAGGGTTCGACTTTCTTAAGAGGGGGCCTATGTAGCGAAACCCCAGTGGCCCATGTCCTCATACCTATCCGCTCAATTCCTTCGGAGTGGAATTCTCTGGGTTACTTTCATAACCCGAGCATTTGACACGAATACTTTGTAATCTATCTGTTCTTCGGGAAAACCCAATGGCACGCCTTGCACCAAATATGACCTAGGGTAATGGTTGGCGTGAAATGTCCGTTGTCAACCTTGTCGGTTGTTGTCGGCACAATGTATTGAAGTTTTAAAGAATTTTACAGATAAAGTGCCGCATCCTACTGCTGGGGAATGAAAGGATCCTTCTTTTGACGGCGAATATAGCCGGAAGTTTCGACAGAGCATCGACATAGAACATTATGTTTACTAGGAAGTCCCTGCTGCTGTTGGGCTATACCAGATAGAACCACGGCGGGCCCGAACGAATACTTTCAGAACACCTCGGCAGGCTTTTCGTTGAGCTGGGATCGAGTATGTTTGCATTCTGGGCTAAATCCCGCCTAAGTCACTGACACACCCGGGCATATATCCTATTTATTCTCCTTGAGTATTTCCCCACCAAAATTGTACCACGTGATCCCAGGGCACTTTCCCTAATCATTGGACACACTACATTCGTGTATGCCACGGAAACTTGGAATCCTGGATCGATGGAACCTTGTTGTTCGAACAACCTACGCGGGAAATAAAGACCAGGGAACTTGCTGTGAGGTGGTGGTGAATTCATGGGACAATATGGAAAACGATGATCTAGGATATTTATATTTGTGTTGATATTGTATGGACTAGTTTTCTCTCTAGATTGTGTGTAGATGTTTATGAGTTAATCGCCAGATATTTTTTCTGTGCTGTTATGTATTGAGTTATTAAATTTACAATTACAAATATGTTGAAGAACGTCATGTTGTATGCGTGTCAGCCAGAACGACCCTGCAGGAAATAGGTCCTGAGGTCGAAAGAGAGAGTGACAGTGAGTCCGGGGGAAACGGAGGAGGGTTGGCAAGCAAAGACCTATCCCAGCCAGGGCTATAGAATAATATTGAAATATTGTTACATAGTTACTTGGGACCCTCCACGTAGCTTGTTACACTCTTATGAGGTTGAAGTGGGTAGGGGTAATGGAAAAATGACCGAAGCTTCAGTTGACTTCTATATTCTTTAGAACTTTTCCATTGTCAGATTGCGAGAGCAGCAATGTAAAGGGGGTGTGACCAAACAAGAAGACTACGCAAAAGCCAAAGATGATTGATAAACCAACACAGAACTGGTGTAGTTAGCCGCTACATGCTGCGGGATTTACTGAGGAGGGGATCCGAGCACTTATAGAATAAATGGTTAGATGTGCAATGAGAATGATCTGTCGACAAACTAACTAACTTAGATATTTTTACTTTATGGATGTACAAAACCGAGGAAGAATTTCAACAAGAAAAAAGAGCAGTGACGCGTTATTGTATTTTATTGAAATGAGTTAGCTCTATTCGTTCCATTTATCAGGTGTCCAGGATGGGTTTTCAGTAAAAGAAATAACAAAACGGACACAAAGTGATGTGGTAAATAAATTCACACCCACTCAATCAATCAATCATGTGCCATGCCGGAAAGCGTGGGCGGTCATGATTCGCCATTTCACTCGATCACCAGAGTCGTGGATCAGCTCAGTGTTCCTGTCTCGTCCATGCCATGTGGCCAAGCCATCCAGGTATTTTCCTCTCGGTCTTCCTCTTGGTCTGTTCCCTTCGATCTTGCCAGCTGTCACTAAGTTCTCCAGTCCATTTCTTCTCATAACATGTCACAAAAAAATTTTCACACCTCACTACAAGCAGTGAAAGACATGGTGCGCAGTGGCATCTCGCTTATCTGCTGACGTGGTGTTCATGTGTTCGAATTTCCATGGATGCGAATATTTCTTTACTGAACTGGGTTCCCAAGTCAACCCAGTGTAAAATTTGTACCAGAAAATATTTCGGGAAGAAAGGATGCCGGGGTGATTATTGACCACATACCCATTGAGTGCTGATTGGTATACATAAATATGGAGCTATAGTGCGTTCACAAATGTTTGCCATCATTCACGTTCAATTTTTTTAAAGTAATTGATGCATGGTTATGAAATTGGAAAGCAGTGACATTTCTTTGATGTTTTGGCGGAAATGTATTGAATTCAAGCTAACAAATTTGTTTTAAGTAATGCACGTCAGTTCGGTTAATGACCCCTGAACACTTCCGTTCCACTATGTGACGTGCTTCTAATAAGGAAATTCCCGTGCGCCACGGAAAATAGTCATTATTGAACACTGATGGTTCCATGTGTATATGTGTGACGAAACGCGTTTATCTGTCTTGGGTCGTCAAGATCCCGCACTATTTTGGCGCGTCATCGGGGACTTTCCCAGCTAAAAATAGACTGAGGGAAGCCGATGGAGGACTTACTATCTAGACTCTTCTCGAAACACCGAAAGTCGAGTAACCCGTGATGCTGGGTATGGCTCTAAATTCTCGTGCAGAGAGATCTAGAAACTCTAGGCGGGGAATGACGGTTTCCCGAGAAAGTATCTTTTCTCAAGAAGCACTCGCTTCTAGTGCGCAGTGAGTTGGCACGAAGCGGGAATGTGGCTAAAACAGTCATTCACTTACTGTTGTTCGAACAGAACAGACGCAGGCCTGATGTGAGCCATTTTTGTGTTGCGTCTCACCTCAACCATTATTCGGCTGACTGTTATGGAAAGGAAGCTGAGAAGCCCTTGAACAGTTCGGAAGCTGACTGGAGATCTGGTTTCTTGTCATTCAGGTAGATATTTGTTTAAATCATTTAACTTTGTACGTGTGTTCCACACGCCATTGTTCTAACCTCATTACCTATGCGGACGTCCTTGCATACTAATTAGCAAACCGATCGATAACGCAGTTGACGGCGAATCGTGGGTTTGTTTACCGTGTGCTCGCGAATCAGCTGTTAGGAACGCCGTAATGTGATGTGGGCGATTTGGGTTCCAAATATATGTACCATATATTGCCAATCGTTGCATCTATTAGGTTGCTGTGTTAGAATAAAACATAGTTACTTGTGCCGGATGGAAACTGAGATTATGTCAGTCAGTTGCTGAAGCCAGAAGAACGGTTAGAAAACCAGGTAAGTTGGTAGGTGGAGATTCAGACAAAATTGTGCGTAGTTACTAAGTAAAGGAAGAACTTAGTTCTGTGCCACCCGGAATGATGTAACTATTGTGTAGTAACTGAATAGTGAATTCATTGTGTGGAACAGCGGATTTCTGTGTAAAGGTAAGTTGCTTTGGTGATATATATATGATGTGACATTGTGTATATATATTAGGTCATGGCATGTGCTACTACCTGGAGTAATTCCGAACGCCGAATAGCTCGACGCGAGATAACACTGCGTGCCATCGCGATATAAATATGCGTTCTGAAATCTTGTCTGAGCTATCCTGTTTCTTTCATACTGGCGCTAGTGCGAGTGAATGCTCAGGTGCTGGAAGTATGGAAGGATGCAAGGAGGCTGTATGAGACTGGGGAAATATAGGATATGGGGGAAGTGAAAGCAAGTTATGAAAGTATGTGTTGGTAGACCAAACCAACGATGAAGTTCAGTCCATGCCAAGGCTAAACCACTTGGGAGGACAGAACTGGAACATTACCCTTGGAACATGTGGGGAACATGTATTCTCAAGAAGGCTTCTTGACTCTAAGGCAGAGTCTGATAAGAAGAGTTTGCTATGCAGGGGCAGGTGGTCCCACCAGCAAACAGGCTTGTGTACATAGTGGATATGATCATGTCCTATTCCTATATCCCGAGGGATGGTATATTGATCAAGATTATGTTTCTTAATGTACATTGATGATGTTAGGAACGAGTCCAGGGACTCTTTACCTAATTGTTTAGTTCGATTAAATTAGAACAATAACAGCCTTGTATCACTACTGACGTTAGCGACGACTGGTAGATGATTAGGGATAGGTGAGACCTACGATCAGACTCGTCATTCTGATTTCTTGCTCTGTTTGACGGGCTGTTCTGTGAGGCCAGCTGACATTTGCAAACCCATGCTTTACTACTCTCCATATAGAGATAATGCTTTAGTTATATGCATAACTAAGTAGCATGACTGAGGGTTGAGTAGTTATTGGTAGGATGCATGTGGACTAATGTTTGGGCCAGTATACTCTCACCGGTCGCTCTTCCTTTTCAGGAGTTTGCCTGGTGAGGAACCAGTCAACTATAATTGTTGTTGGCAGGAAACCACTTCGTGTGACACCGCGAAGGGTTCAGTTCTTTACTTATCACGCCAGACTCAACCACACCAGGTACCCAATGTGATTCACCATGCGGGAAGTTTGCATCAAGAAATACAACTGCCCTGAAGGTGCACGTGTGGGAAGTGATGGTTTGTGATCGTTTGCAGATACTAGAAGATACACTGTTTTTGCCAGGAACATTTCAGCATTTTGAGTAATCATGCTCAACGAAAGGAAACGCCGGTCCGTCTATTATGACGGGGGTTCTGCCTAAACGCAGAAGTAACTGATCTTCAGACACTTGAATGGTTCTTTGGACAGCTCTAGGGGCAGGTCTTGAGAAGAACTACACCAGTTATTGACTTGTGGCAAGTGTAACCCGGTGGAAGGGACTATGGGATTATAGTCCAACCTGAATTGTTTCCGTGAAATAGATGTATGATTCTATTAATGTACTGTCTCAGTATGAAGATTATAAACTGTGTTCGAGTAGGACTCAGTACCATTTTCAGTAGCCATATCTGATTCTACAAGCAGTGTGACTGTAAGAGACCATTGAATTGGTCAGTGACATTTGTTCATCCATGTTCCTGTGATGTGATGAAGGGACAAATGAATTGGTCAGTGACATTTGTTCATCCATGTTCCTGTGATGTGAGGAAGGGACCATTGAATTGGTCAGTGACAATTGTTCATCCATGTTCCTGTGATGTGATGAAGGGACCATTGAATTGGTCAGTGACAGATCCGTTCCGCAGTGGGACTGTGCTATAAGTGACAGACCATTCGATTGGTCAGTGACTATTTAAGTTCATCGAAGTAACGAATACTTGGAGTCAAGTCCAGGAGGATTGTCTCCCAACCGGTATTGTTCGAGAACTGTATTAACAGTGACTCCGTGGGGGTGATATAGATGCAGTTGGTCCAGGGAAGTGTGGTCCAGCAGTGACTCTATTGTTGTGGATCCACGCTCGGGAGACGGAGTGGTCTCCAAGGTTCTAGTCATCTCACGGGAAGGAAGCCGGGTGAGTGGCGGACCGACTGGACGGGACATCTGCATCCAATCCACTTCTCAACTCGATGAAGACAACTACATCTCTGATTCTGTCTCTACTCTATCTTCTGTTTGTGTAAATAGATTCTTCTATCAGGATGTTCATTTCAGTTCTATATTCTCAAGGGTAGAATAAACTTTATGTAAGTTGACTTGCTCTTTGTATAATGATTGAGTGTGGTCTCGGACGAGGCCTAAGTGTTCATTGTTCCACAGGTGTAGGTAGTTAGTGGGGGTCTAGAATCTGGAGGGGCTTGTAGACGTAATTACCTAATCTGAGATCAACCACAGAGTAAAAATGTGTATCTGCTTGTCCAACCCCTGGGGCTAGAATACACGGGAGTGCCAGAGACACCTCGGGAGTGGTTCACTCTCACTACCCAAGGTGAACTCGTCACAATATGTAATATATTTTATAATATGCACTTCTCAGATCCATAAATTATATACCTCATATAAATAAACTTTGAGATCTGTTGTAAAATCTCCAGACCAACAAGTTGTTGTTTTTTCCGTGGGTGTACATAAGATAAGGTTATATGCTTAATCTCATCATTTTCCCAAGTTTGATTTTGTATTTGCTTTACTGATAGCTGATTTCTTTAATGATGTAAAAGACAAGAGGATCTATTTCGTTGCACCAGGTTTTATCCCATATGGCTCGGTCTCTTTCCGTAAGACTGCCTACCGAAAGCATCGCACAAAGCACTCCGAAGCTCTCAACTACGACACCCAGAAGTCTCCGAGAAAATTTGACTCGTGAACCAAATGTTGTAGCCCAGAATCGAGCCGATAACCTTTAAGTGCCAGGAAGGCAGTGATACAACTTCACCACGGAGACTACCTGGCACCAGAAAAAGGAAGTGAAAGAATCATACGACAAGCGACGTAACTTCATCACTTATTTTACTAAGACGACAACACGATTATTTCCCTTGGACTGTCCAACCCACACAGACAAGCAAGCGTCTTTATGGCAATTTTGAAACCAAAGGGACTCTCTGTACTCCACAGTGTGTTTGTCTGGAACATATGCGCGTACTCATATACTGTATGTTTGTTTGCACCATATAGTACATTTATATTTCTCTTATGGCGATTTTCATATCGAAAAAGGGATTCTCTACTACTACTACTACTACTACTACTACTACTACTACTACTACTACTACTACTACTACTACTACTACTACTACTACTACTACTACTACTACTACTGCTGCTGCTGCTGCTGCTGCTGCTACTACTACTACTACTGCTGCTGCTGCTGCTGCTACTACTACTACTACTACTACTACTACTACTACTACTACTACTACTACTACTACTACTACTACTACTACTACTACTAATATTACTACTTCTATTACTACTACTACTAATATTATTACTACTACTGCGACCAGTACTATTACTAATATTATTCCTTCTTCTTCTTCTTCTTCTTCTTCTTCTTCTTCTTCTTCTTCTTCTTCTTCTTCTTCTTCTTCTACTACTACTACTACTACTACTACTACTACTACTACTACTACTACTACTACTACTATTACTACTACTACTACTACTACTGCTACTACTACTACTAATACTACTACTACTAATACTTCAATTACTGATATACTACTACCATTACTACTACTATTACTACTATTACTACTGCTATTACTACTGCTTCTAGTATTGGCAGTCGCATAATTCTTCTTCTTCTTCTTCTTCTTCTTCTTCTTCTCCTTCTTCTTCTTTCCAGTACCAGTAGTAGCAGCAGCAGAAGCAGCAGCAGTAGTCGTAGTAGTAGTAGTAGTAGTAGTAGCAGCAGCAGCAGCAGCAGTAGTCGTAGTAGTAGTAGTAGTAGTAGCAGCAGCAGCAGCAGCAGCAGCAGTAGTAGTAGTAGTAGTAGTAGTAGTAGTAGTAGTAGTAGTAGTAGTAGTAGTAGTGTAGTAGTAGTAATAGTAGTAGTAGTAGCAACAGCAGTAGTAGTAGTAGTAGTAGTAGTAGTAGTAGTAGTAGTAGTAGTAGTAGTAGTAGTAGTAGTAGTAGTAGTAGTAGTAGTAGTAGTAGTAGTAGTAGTAGGAGGAGGAGGATGGAGGAGGAGGGGAAGCTAAAGAGGAGCAGTAGCAACAGTACTAGTAGAATGATGTGTGTACAATTTGAGTGTTATGTGTATATAATGTGTGTGTGTGTGTGTGTGTGTGTAATGTGAGTATAATGTATCTGTGATATATGCGATATGTGTATGATGTGTGTGTATTGTGTGATGTGTGTATGATCTATTTGTGATATGTGTTTGATATCTGTGTAATGTGTGTATGATGTTTGTGTGCGAGTGTGCACACGTGTGCGAGACATAAAGTGTATAATATCGGGACACATCGGCAAGATAATAGCTTCTCACAGCTACAACATTCTGGCAACATGTCACAACATTCGACGGCAAACATAGACACCTGTTACCATAGGCAGCTAAATATTAGCGACGTATCCTACAGCACGCATTTCAAAAAACATGATTCCTTTCTTATGCAGATCGTCATTTATGAGTACTGTATAAACTCCCTGTTTACGTCTTTCTCCGTAATCCCGTATACTCTCGTGAGTAACGTAATGTGCGCGATAAATTGTAGCGGTTCTTGCCGCGTCGGTAACTTACGGGGTATATGAGCCGGTCGCTCAGAAAGCAATGGCAAACTACGGAGCGTAATCTGTCCAAGTACATCAACAGCAGCTGAAAAATGCTGGTGTTGACTGCAACGTCCTGTAAGGAATATGCAAACCCCCCCCCCCCCCACAAAAATAAATAAATAAATAAATAAACATATTGTACACGATGTCCAACATCTTGTAGCACATTCACAATTATGGTACATTATGCACAGCCAAACGGACTGACAGACAGATGAACGGGCGAACGGACGGACAGATAGACATAGAGAGGTAGGTAGGTAGGTAGGTACGTAGGTAGGTAGGTAGGGGTAGGAAGGTAGGTAGGTAGGTAGGTGAATATGTAGATTTGATTTGATTTATCTTTATTTTCACAGGGTAACAAATTGGGCACGCAGGCCCGATTTACATTCGGCCCTTCCAATCGCTCATCTTTAGTTCATCAATAGAGCATGATGCATTCACATAGGGGAAAGACATTGTCAACCAATGTTGTAAACATAAAAATGCATATTACCATGTTATGAGTTACATCCCCCACCCACAACACAACCCGCCCCACACACATCCCCTACCCATCAACACCCCCCATACACACCCATGCATACATACATACCCCACCCACCCACCTCTCACAGACACATCCCCCACCTACACACACATCCCCCACCCACCCACACACCCCTCAACCACCAAGCCACATACACACCCCCCAGTCACAAATCCTCCAATCACACATCCCCCACTCACACACATTCCCCCACCAACCCACACAACCTGCACCCACACACACACCTCACCCACACATACATCCACCAAACACACATCCCCCACCCACACACAAATTTCACCCACACAATCTCGCCCACCCACACACACATAACCCCCCACCCACACACATTACCCCACCACACACACATCTACCACCCATCCCCCTATCCACACTCACTCACCCCACCCACACATCCTCCACCCATGCACCCACACACCCCCAATTACTCATTCCCCCAACCAGACATCCCCCAATAAGACATCCCTCAAACACGCATCCCCCACCCACACACGCATCCCCCACCAACCCACACATCCCTCACCCACACACATCTCCAACCCAAACACATACGTCCCAACCCACACAGATCTCTCCACCCACACACATCAGCACACACAAATATCCCCCACACACATCCCCATCCACACAATCCTCACCCACACACATCTCCCCACCAACCCACCCACACATCCCTCATCCACCCACACACATCTCCCACCCACACATAAACCCCCACCCACCCACACATCCCACACACATATTCCCCACCCACGCACACATCCCCCACACCCATCCCCCACACCCATCCCCCACACTCATTCCCCACACCCTCTACACACACACCCTCACACCACCCACACATCCGCACACACATCCCGCACCCAGCTCCACACACGCATTCCACTACCCACCAACACCCACACACACCCACCAATACATCCCCATACACATCCCCACTCACACATCCCTCACCCAAACACACATACCCACCCACACACACACTTCCTCAGCCATTCACACTTTCCCCATCAGCCCACAAACCCCCCCCCCCCTCTCGCCCACACACACACACACACACACATCCTTCACCCACACATACAAAAGTAGGTAGGTAGGTTGGCAGGTAGATTGGTAGATATGTAGATCGTTAGGTAGGTAGGTAAGTAGATAGGTAGGTAGGTAGAAATCAAATCAAATCAAATCAAATCAACTTTATTAGGGTCACAAATTGGGCGCGCAGGCCCGTCTTACATTCGGCCCTTCCAATCACTCGTCTTTCATTCATCAAGAGCATTATACATTTACATAGGAAGAAAAATAAACATTGTGAAATGAATGTTGTAAACATAAACAAGGCTTACTAACATGTTATGAGGCCCATCTTCCACTTATCCATACATCACCCCACCCACACACACACACCCACCTACCCACACACGCACACCAGGGACACATACATACCCCACCAACCGACCCATCCTCCTCGCGCACATCCCCCACCCACACACACTACCCTCATCTGATCCCCCAACCAAAACACACTCGCCACCCACAAACATTCCCCCACTAACCCACACATCCCACGCCCATCCACATCCTAACCCACACATCATCTCCCCACCCACACCTCAAACCACCCATCCCCCAGCCACATCTCCATCGACCACATATTCCCCTCCCCACGCACACAATCCCCAACCAACCCACACATCGCACATCCACTCACACATCCCCAAACCATACACACACATCCCCACCAACTGACATGTCCCTACCCCCCCCCCCCCCCACACACACACACACACACACATCTCCCTAACCACCCATACATCCCCAAACGACTCACACATACCCCACCACCCACACATACAACTTCCACCCACTCACACATGCCTTAACCCAATCCCCCACCCGCACATCACATACACCCCCTACCACGCAATATTCCCAACCCACGCACCACACATACACACACATATCCCTCACCAACACATCTCCACTTACACACCACACACATATCCCCCACCCAGATACCACACAATATTCACACCCACACCCACACAGATACCCTTACCCATCCACCCCACATACCCCCACTCACACACCACAAAACACACACATACCTCACCCACACAATATCCCCAACCAACACACCACACACCTCTCCCCACCCACACACGCATTCCCTACCCGTCCACCAACACACACTCACTCACGCATACATCATCCACTACGCACCCACACCCCCACCCACCCACCCACCCCTAACCAAACATCTCACGATCACAATACCCCTACCCACACACATCTTCCACCCACTCACACATCCCATCCCGACACATACAACTCCCTCTCCTACCTACACAACTCTAAGCCACTCACACACTCTCACCCACTCATTCCCCATCCACACACACATTTCCCACCCACACACACCCACATACTTCCCCCAACCACCACACATCTCCTACTCACCCCCACATATACCCCACCCATACACACATTCCCCGCACCCATCACACACATCCCCCACATCACCCACTATCCTCCACCCACACACATATCCTCACCCATACCACCACAAAACATACCCTCCACCCACACATCATGCACACATCCCGCACCAATACACCGCACACATATCTTACACCCACACACCATACACTTCTACCCACCCGCCCTTGCATCCCCAATCCACCCAACACAATCCCCTACCCACACAACCCCGCCACCCACACATACTTCCTCAAACCATCCACACATCTCCATCCATATAAACACACATCCCCCGCATCCATCCCATACACATATCCTCCACCCATATACACATCCCCCACACCCATTCCCACACCCCTACTTTCACCCCCACACATCCATCCACACATCCCACCAACATCCAGAAATATCACTACCCACAAAAACCACACACCCCAACCCATCCAAACGCATATCCCCACCCACACATCCCCCACCCACACATATCCCCACACTCACACACATCCTCCACACACACTCACACTTCCTCACATCTAGACACATTCAAAATGTCTCAAGTTAGCATTGAAACTAGTATGAACAACCTCCCACACTTTACTCACACACATACACTGACAATTGTCATGAGCAGTCTCATAAAAATGTTAAACATGGAGAGAAATGTGTACATAAAAAGTATGTGATGTAAAAATAGTGATGCTCCCACACACACACACACACACACACACACACACACACACACACACACCACACACACCCTCTCTCTCTCTCACGCTCACTCATTCACTCTCACGCTCACTCATTCACTCTCGCGCTCACTCATTCACTCTCACGCTCACTCATTCACTCTCACGCTCACTCATTTACTCTCACGCTCACTCATTCACTCTCGCGCTCACTCATTCACTCTCGCACTCTCGTAGACAGGCAGGCAGGCAGGCAGGTATGTAGGTAGGTAGGTAGGTAGGTAGGTAGGTATGTAGGCAGGCAGGCATTATGTGGATGAGTATTAGATAGGCTGGTAGGTAGGTTGGCAGATAGGTAGTTGGGTAGGTAGGTAGTTAGGTAGGTTAGCAGGTAGTGGGTGGGTATTAGATAGGTAGGTACATTGGTAAGTAAGTAGGTAGTAGGTAGGTAGGTAGGTAGACAAACAGGTATGTTGGCAGTTAGGTAGGTGGGTACGTAGGTTAGCAGGTAGGTGGTGGGTATTAGATAGGTAGGTTGTTAGGTAATTAAGAAGGTAGGCAGGTAGGTGGGTAGGTAGGCAGGCAAGTAGGTAGGTGGGTAGGTAGGTAGGTAGGTAGGTAGGTACTCATACCAATTTATTAAACACTAATGCACATCGGTCTGCTGCCAAATCGTCTGCAGCGGTGTTTCGAACGCGGTATACGGGATTAGGTATTGCGTCCGAAAACCCTTCGCCACAGAGTACTACAAGTTAGCTGTTCTGAAGGAGAGACAGAAAATGCTAACAGTAAACAAGTGTTATTCTTCCACGTCACGAGGCTCATAGGAAACATAGTACATTTCTGTCAAAAGACAGTGAAGATTACAATCTCTTCTGCTTCTTCATTTTTCTTTTTTTTCTTTTTTTGTTTTTTTGTTTTTTTGTTTCCTGAGACAGCAAACAATGACCTCAGACAAAATTACTTATCAAGCGAATATGACACTAAATAAAGAATATATCTAAAATGTCACAAACTTAGAATATATTGGCTCCAAAACTGACCACACCGGGAATTGGTCAAAGGGAAGCAGAGCAAGACTGGCCAAAGCACGGCAGAGGTTAAAAAGTGCTAACTGCATGCGGTTGAACATGAGAAAGCAAGGCAAGATGTGTGAGGACATCCATCTATACATGTGAATTTCACAGCTGGTGAGAAAGGCAATAACAGTGTCCATGTTAATTCGTTCGCAATTCGTGAACCACCTGGACAAATGCGACTATAGGTTGATGTGTAGTGAGTTAAAAACCTACTGAATGATGCAAACAATTTACGGTATCGCTATGGCAGCCGGTTTATTTTTACCAGCCAATTGGAGATTGCCAGTCTCTCTGGCTGTGAGGTTACAACACTTTCTCTCTGTAATCCCGTTTATCACGCAGAGTCTCGTAGCGGAGCGAGAGCTGAGGCGGTTCGACCTCCGCTCGTGATTTGCGGGATACTGAGCCGGCCGCTCAGAAAGCAATGGCAAACTACTGAGCGTAATCTTGCCAAGAGATCAACATACAGCTGAAAGATGCTGGTGTTGACAGCTAAGTCCTGTAAAGGATATGCTAAAAAAAAAAATTGGAGATTGAGTTTGGAGTAGCCCTATTATTTTCTGTTATTACCAGTAGAACTCCTATAACTCCTCATGACGACGCCTAACGAGATAAGTGGAAGACAACAACAACAAATAAACAAACAATGGTTTGTTTATTCCGCGAAAATCCCACACATATTACGCTCCTCAGAAATTAATATTATGTTTATAATTATTGATTCTGCAGTATCAGTAACACATCTGTTAATGCACTTGCCATTAATATGCGAGATGCGAATGGGTGACACGTGCTCTGGAAATATTCATTAAGGAACACACACAAAAAGGAGTATGTTACAGATGCTACACAAGCGGTGTTGGGAAAAGGGGGGGGGGGGGGGGTGTAAGGGTTAGAAAAACATCTTCGGCTTCTAAATGAGGCAGACCTGGTTTGGATACAAGAAGTGAGCGGTGCGGGTTTAACGACTTAAGAAAAAGGTTATATACTCAATGGGTTGCCAGTATGGTCGAATAGATAGGAGTGTTCATTCTTAAACACCCGGTGTGCTGCTGCCGAGGTAATGGGTTCAACGCCGGTCAGTTTGGACTAAAATGTTTAGTCTCATTCTTGACTTGGGGGTGTCAATTACAAGTGCCTCTGAAGTCGGGGTGGGTTCGCCTGATTGCGAAGGACAATAGTACTAGGGAAAGCTAACACACACGCAAAAATCAGTCCAGTGCACAAGACGTAGTAGCACTTGTATGGACTACGCTTGAGTTACAAGCAAGCGTTCGTAGGAATATCGGAGACGAGATGGAAAGGGGCAGGGATAAGGACAGGAGAGAATTGTAAGATTATTTACTCTGGGGGAGAAGAACAGCAAAGAGGTGTAGCCATTATATTAGATAAGCAAACATCAAAATCTGTCAAAGGATATGGGGCTGTGTCAGACAGAGTTCTATTAGTAAAATTAAACGGAAGACCTTTAAAAATAAATGTCATTGAAGTATATGCTCCAACAAGTGAATGCAGTGAACAAAGTATAGAGGAATTTTATAATGACATGGAGTCTGCTCTGAAGAACTGTAAAAGATCAGAAATAAATATCATAATGGGTGATTTCAACACAAAAATAAGAAAGCAAAGCGATGGATGAAGTGTAGGCAACCATAGTTTGGGGGAGGGAAATGAAAGAGGATACAGACTTGTAGAATGGGCAAAAGAACAAGAAATGGTTTTAGGAAACATCTGGTTTAAACAGCTTCCTAGAAGATTATGGACATGGAGGAGTCCAGACAGCATGATTAAAAACCAGATAGATTACATTCTGATTAGCAGAAGATTTCGAAATGCGTTAACAGTCGTAAAAACAGTTCCAAGTGCAGACTGCTATAGTGATTACAGATTAATTACAGGCACATTGAGAGTAAAGTTAAAGTGAAGTATACAGCAGGAAACCCTAAATATGACTTGTGCAAATTGAAAACTGACAAATAAATACACGATAATTTTAACATAGAAGTAAAGAACAAATATGATTTATTGTCTGATCTAGAGATCCTATTTCAAGATGTAGATGATCAATAGGAAATGCTGAAGAATTCAATCAGTTGTGCAGCAGAAAAAAACTATTCCAAAAGTAAAGAAAATGGGCCATAAAACATGGATGACTGAAGAAATTTTACAACTAACGAAAACAAGAAGACAGAACAAAAATAATCCTGCCAAATATGAAGAAATTCACAGAAAAGTCAGAACCATCATGTAAGGAGGCAAAAGAAACATGGCTTGAGAAAAATTGCAAAGAAATTGAAAACCAACACAACAGTAAAAATGCGAAACTAATGCACAAAAGAATTCAGGAACTTGCTAATCAAAGAACACGTACATCAGTAGGCTGCCTAAAGACAAAAGATGGAAGAGTCATAATAGAAAAAGATCAGATCGTACATGTATGGTCAGATTACGTGAAAAACCTTTATGGCGATAACAGAGACGAACAGTATGATGTTCAAAATAATAATGAAGGACCAGCAATTTTGAAGATGGAGGTTCAGAATGCTCTTAACCATATGAAATCTGGCAAGACCCCCGGTTCAGACAACGTCACAACAGAAATGATAAATGCTTTAGAAGAATATGGAATAGAATAAAGTTACCAGTCTGCTTAATACAATATATGATACTGGAAATGTACCCCATGAATTATGTAATTCTGTATTTATTGCAATCCCAAAGAAATCAGGAGCCTTGGAATGTGATCAACATCGAAGAATTAGTATAATGAGTCACATCACAAAGATTTTGCTAAGAATTATCATGCAAAGAGTTAGGAGGAAAATACAACCTGAAATAGGAGAAGAACAATGTGGGTTTGTAGAAGGCAAGGGTACAGTAAATGCTGTGTATATACTGAGAACCGTAATCGAACGTTCTATAGAAGTAAACAAAGATCTACACCTTTGTTTTACTAACTACACAAAGGCTTTCGATAAAAGTGAGACATGTCGACAAGATAAGTATGCTTGAAGATCTACAAATTGATGGAAAAGGCCTTAGACTTGTAAAGAGAGTTGAAATAAGAGTTGAAAATGAAGTAGGCAATATCAGCCTATTAAGAGAGGTGTGAGACAGGGATGTGTAATGTCTTCAGATCTGTTTTCCCTGTACAGTGAAAGTATTTTCAGAAATATTGAAGATATGGAAGGAATCAACATTGGGGGACGATGCATCAATAACATTAGATATGCAGATGATACAGTCTTGATTGGAGACAATGAACAGGACCTGCGAAATTTAGTAGATGCGGTTGTTACACAGAGTGAACAACTAAGGTTAGAATTAAATTGTAAAAAGACACAGATTATGGTCGTCACTAGGAAGAACGAAATATCACTATGTAACATACAAGTAAATAGGAATATTCTTCAACAAGTGAATAGGTACAATTATCTCAGAACAGTCATAACATCTGATGAGAGATGCCTTGAAGAAATTGGAACAAGTATCGCCATGGCAAAAGTAGCCTTTAGCAAGATGAAAAACATACTGACCAATAAAAAAGATGTCAATTGAAAAGTGAAAAACTGATTGATTGATTGATTGATTGACTGATTTAAGAACCGACATCACAGCATTCGGGACATTCCCATAAACGAGAAAAACTGTGTTAAGGTGCTACAAAGAACCTTTACTTTTATATGGATGTGAAGCTTGGGCAATGAGCAGTCAAGCTGAAAAACATCTGATGGCTGTAGAAATGTGGTTTCTGAGGAAAATGCAAAGAATACCATGGACAGCCAGAAAGACCAATGAACAAGTCTTTCAAGAAACAAATGAAGATCATAAACTGAAAAGAGACATTAGACATAGACAGGCAAACTTTTTTGGGCATGTTATGAGAAGAAATAAATTGGAGAACTTGTTGACAACTGGTAATATCGAAGGGAACAGACCAAGGGGAAGACTTAGAAGCAAATACCTGGATGGCTTGGCCTCGTGGCATGGTCGAGACAGAAACACGGAGCTGATCCACGACTCTGGTGATCGAGTGAGATGGTGAAACATGACTGCCCACGCTTACCGGCATGGCACTTGATGGATGGATGGATATATATATATAGTATTATAGTTGTGGAGTCGAACAATTATAGTATAAGGTCGATGTACAATCATACTGATATTTGAACTTTGCTGCCTTGACAGAAGATGGTTTGTTACATTGTGCTTCAAAAAGACATAATAACTGCAACCTATAGCGGAGACCAGGGATAAAGTTATACCTCTTCCTAGCACAAAGCCTGGGCTGAATTATAGAGACCATGTGTTGCCTATGAAGCATGATCTCTCTCTCTCTCTCTCTCTCTCTCTCTCTCTCTCTCTCTCTCTCTCTCTCTCTCTCTCTCTCTCTCTCTCTCTCTCTCTCTCTCTCTCTCTCTCTCTCTGCCTAGTTTACTCCAGGGGTAAAGGTAACAATGATGGTGGTTGTAATTACGTTAAGCTATACAATATGGTGTCCGGGTTGTTAACAGTAGACTGGTGTCAGCCCGCCGGATGGTGAGTTGCCATTGTGGGGTTCTGGTGAAGTAGTTAGTTGCATATCCTTTACAGGACGTAGCAGTCAACCCCAGCATTTTTGGCTGTTCGTGATTACTGGGCAAGTTTACGTTCAGTAGTTTGCCATTGCTTTCTGAACGACTGCAATACCATTTCATAAAAAACCAACGATAGGCGGTCTGCTGCCAAATCGCCCACAGCTGTGTTTTGAACGCAGTATGCTGGATTACGAACTACGTCTGTAACTCCTTCACCACGGATCATGCGGTGAAGTAGACAATATGTTTAATATTTTAATGACCTTTTAGTTCTGGCAACCAATGTTTTCAGACCCAGTCTACCACTGGCGGTTTACATGATGTTCATTATTATTGTTAGTATTATTATGTTATTATCATCATCATCATCATCATCATCATCATCATCATCATCATCATCATCATCATCATCATCGTCATTGTTGTTGTTGTTGTTGTTGTTGTTGTTGTTGTTGTTGTTGTTGTTGTTGTTGTTGTTGTTGTTGTTGTTGTTGTTGTTGTTGTTAAGCCGGCTCCGTAGCTAAGGATTTACGGACGCAGTTTGTAATCCCGCATAACACGTTAGGAACACAGGTGTGGGCGATTAAGCAGCAGATGTCATGCGTTGGTGTTTTTTTTTTACAAAATAGTTTGGGTGACGGTCGTTAGTAAGCAATGACAAACTATTGAACGTAAACTTGCCATGAGATCACAAACAGCAAACAAAGAAAAATGCTCGGGTTTACTGCAACTTCATGTAAAAGGATATACAACTAACTTTAACAGTGTTGTTGTTATTATTGTTGTTGTTGCTGTTTTGTTGTTTTTGTTGTTATTATTATTATTATATCATCATCATACATAGATTGCTGATGCCGAGGTAAGGGGTTCAACCCTTACACTGGACAGTTGGACTAAAATGTTTACCTGCCGTCCTTGATTTTGGCGACGTAAATTACAAGTACCTCTGAAGTCGGAGTGGGTTCACCTGATGGCGATGGTCACTGTTAATACGTAAAAGCAAGTCCACACGCAAAATTGAGTCCAGCATTATAAAAAGTAGTGTGTATGGACTACGCTTGGGTTCAAAGAGAGCGAGCGCAAAAAAAAAAAACACACAACTAAATCATCATAGATAACCATGGAGCTTCGTACCCCAATGGCTAGACACTCGCTTGCCGAGGCAGGGGTCAAGGGCTCGATCAGCAGTTGAGTGATACCGGTTTTGTTTAAATATTGACCTTGACTCTCAGATCGGTCCGGCCTAAAATTTGTTACTAAGAATGACTTGGGAAATAAAGACGGCCGGCAGGATACTGACCTCATCACCCACTGATTGGTTTATAAACATATGATCTATGGCAGTGGTTCTCAACCTCTTTTGGCCCATGCACCTCTTTACCATATGTTCAGAATGTCATTCCCTCCACCCTTTTGTATTTCCTCCTCATAAATTCCGATCCTACACAGTATACGTAAAATTGGAAGCTAAATTTAATAACACCTACTAGAACAAGTCTAGGCGTCTACATGAAACGTGATTTGCGGGTCTACTTACGTTATAAAATGAAGGTCAGAAGGGCGAGACGTACAGAAACTAAAGTATGGAGGGAAAAGCAATATCACGTAATCGGTTCTTATATTAATGCGATCGTGAAATAATCTTAATTTCCCCTGAAAACCCTAAACTATTACCGGTTGAGAACCACTGATTTATAGGGTGTATTTTAAATTACTGTGCAGTGTTTGAAAATATTGCCGGTCCAAGTTTTGTATTCAACCTCTGTAAAGTTCATGTAATATAATCCATCCATCCATCCGTCATGTGCCATGTCGTTAAGCATGGGAGGTCATGATTCACCATTTCACTCGATCACCAGAGTCGTGTATCAACTCAGTGTTCTTGTCTCGACCTTGCCACGTGGTCAAGCCATTCAGGTATTTCTTCTCTGTCTTCCCCTTGCTCTCTTCACCTCAGTTTTGCCAGTTGTCACCAAGTTCTCCAATGTATTTCTTCTCATAACATGTCCAAAAAATTCTGACTTTCTACGTCTAATTTCTCTAATGACTTTTTGATTTTCATTTGTTTCTTGTAGAAATTGGTCATTGGTTTTTCTGTCTGTCCATGGTATTATTTGAATACTCCTCAGAAACAAAATTCCCACAACCATCCGATGTTTCTCAGCTTGACTGCTCATTGTCCAAGCTTCACATCCATACAAAAATACAGGCTCTATGTAGCACCTCAACACTCTTTTTCTCGTTTCAATTGAATAGGAAAATGCAAAACTTGGACGGAAAATATTTTCAAACACTGCACAGTCATTAAAAATACACCCTGTAGCACTGTACGCCCGATGCACCTTATGGCATGTTGAGGGCCCTTTACTTGCTTTTTTAATTAGTGACACGCAATTAATGCTTAACGTGTCATAACTAGACGTTTTCTGTTTATGTTTTACTGTTAGTAAATTTTCAAATTTCAAGTTTTTCCTTTGGATATGTTTGTGTTGTTACACTATCCAGTGCCACCCATCGGGCACAAGAGAGCCAATTATTCCTCCCCCACGAGGCTGGGCGGCTAAAGTGGAAAATGATGATGATGATGATGATGATGATGATGATGATGATGATGATGATGATGATGATGATGATGATGATGATGATGATGATGATGATGATGATGATGATGATGATGATGATGATGATGATGATGATGATGTGTTGTTCCTGACGAAGATTAATGTAATCCAAACGTCGATTCGCTGTATCGTAGTATACCTTTTTGTAAAAATATTATCAACTGGAAAGAGAGAAAAGACGCAGAGGCCTACCAAGAGAAATGATGCTGTATGGATTCAGAATGTGGCATGGAGAAACATATGCAGCAGAGTTAACCCGAACACCAAAGACTGGGATATATGGAGCGACATGAACGCCAGCGCCAGCTGACATGGTACTTGATTATTATTATTATCATTTATTCGCCCCAGCTCCTTCCTTGTGATTTACGTTTACCGTGTTGGGGTTCGTTTAATGTATGTACATTGTGTAAGTGTTTATTATCTCTGGCAGGAGATGTACGTACCAAACTGTTTTTATTTCGTGCACTGTGCTGGGAATCTTCTTGCAGCATTTATGCAGATAGACGTGTGCAATATAAGTTGTCCTTTAAATACATTTTCCTTCTCCTCCGCCTTCATCAACTTCTACTTCTTCTTCTTCTTCTTCTTCTTCTTCTTCTTCTTCTTCTTCTTCTTCTTCTTCTTCTTCTTCTTCTTCTTCTTCTTCTTCTTCTTCTTCTTCTTCTTCTTCTTCTTCTTCTTCTTCTTCTTCTTCTTCTTTTTCTTCTTCTTCTTCTTCTTCTTCTTCTTCTTCTTCTTCTTCTTCTTCTTCTTCTTCTTCTTCTTCTTCTTCCTCTACTACTGTGCATGCTTCGTGACGTTTGTCGTCATGTCTTCCACATCCCTCTGTCTCATATTCTGCCAATCATTTCTGATACTGATTTTTCTCCATGCTATTATATCAAACAGTCCAGCATCCTCTCTCTCTCTCTCTCTCTCGTCTCTCTCTCTCCTCTCTCTCTCTCTCTCTCTCTCTCTCTCTCTCTCTCTCTCTCTCTCTCTCTCTCTCTCTCTCTCTCTCTCTCTCTCTCTGCCTCCCACTGCCTCGCCTTCCCTTCAACTTTCCGGTTTCACTACGTACTCCAGTTTTCCTATACTTATGATGCGCCCAAAGAATGTGGACTAGCTTCTTCTGGTGCGAGTATTCAGTTATTTTTGTGAGTTAATCAAGGTATCTTTACCATGCCTTTTGTTAGTCCATGATGTTCTCATTATTCTACTATGCAATCACACCTCTGCAGCTTCAACATAATTCATCACTAGTTTTTTAATGATCCACGATTCACGTCACAACATCAGGATTCACTCGATATTCTCTTAAGAAATCTCGTTCTTACCTCGACCGACACATATTACACAGAATACTCTTTATCACAGAATACACAGAATACAGAGGTAATGACTATAACTAAAGAAGAACAAACTGCAACAATTCACCTAAACGAACATCCCTTGAAGCAAGTAAAGAGTTTCAAGTACCTAGGAAGTATAATATCATCAAATTGCAGATCAGAAGACAAGATCGAAAATAGGTGCAATAAGGCAAATCAACTCATTGGATAAATGGCACCAATACTAAAGAACAAACATGTATCAATAACTACTAAGAAAGCACGTTACAACACAATCTTCCTACCAACTCTGTGCTACCAATGCCAAACCTGGACAATGACAGAAAAAGAGAAAAGAAAAATCACAACAGAAATGAGGTTCCTGAGAAGAATACTCAACGTAGTCAAGAAGAGATAAGATCAGAAATGAAGAAATCAGGACTAAAGTGGGCGTTAAAGCAGCACTAGATTTTATTAGAAAGCAGCAAGTCGAATGGTTTGGCCATGCAAGCAGGTTACCAGTCAACAGCATACCACAACAAGCAATGATGTACAGACCAGACGGAAACAGAGGAAGAGGCCGACCACGTAAATGTTGGACGGAGGGAATAGCAGAATCCATGGGAATGTCGATATACGAAGCCCATAACCGGGCACTCTCACGAAGTTTATACTTCACCTCGACACCGCAAGGTACAAGAGGAACATGATGAGATGAGACTCTTTATCTTGTGAAATTCTGCTTTGGCTTAGACTATTATACATTTAACCTCTTCACAACAATTACTTACAAATGTAAACATGTTTACGTTATTTGATCCTCAGCATTCAATAAAAGTAGTAAATCTGTTCATAGTGACTACATTCAAATACTGAAAAGAAGATTTTCATTAACTGATGACGCAAATTTTTTGAATATAAATGTTATAGACGAGTTCTAAGAATATCTTGGGTAAAGAAAAGAACAAATGCATCCATACGTCAAGAGCTGAATATTGAAGAAGACAATTGAAATATTTTGGTCATTTGAAACGTCACGAAAGTTTGGAGAGAACAATAATGGAGGGGTATATGCCTGGGAAGAGGGGAAGAGGAAGGCCAAAGAGAAGATGGGTGCAGGATGTGGCGGATGATCTCCAGATAGGTGTATCGGACGCGAGACATCTTGCTTATGATCGAGAGGTTTTCCGGAAGGTTGTTATGGGAGCGAGGCTCTACAAAGGACATGCTACTGAATGAATGAATGAATGAATGAATGAATGAATGAATGAATGAATGAATGAATGAATGATAATGCAAATGCTTTATTTTTCAGAAAGAAAAGGGGAGGAATGTCATTTTAATAAAGTCGCGTGAAAAACGTCTGACACATATTATTATTTTTTATTTTATTTTTTTTCAAAATAAACCTTAGCGCTATATGATGCAAAACCCTTGGCCATAATTCTTGCAACACAAAACAGACGGCGATATGAAAACTGGATCATAAAAACTTCTACAATAACAGGAAATTATATCATTCAGCTGCCTGTCGGGTGGGTTTTCTAGTCTGGCGGATAAAGATTTCTTGCTCAAGGAGTTGCCAGGCAGTGTACAGGCAGTGTTTGTTTAAACTGTCGCCATCGAAAAATAAACACCTTTTGTTTATCGAGGTACAAAACCTACAACTCGGCCACGCTCTGAAAACCGCATAGAAGAGAAAGGTGGAATGCAGGCTTGAAAGCGACCAGCGATTCAGTGGGAAGACAGTATCAAGCGTTGGACTTGAAGGAATATAACACACGAATTATGGCTATCGCACCCATTGTAAGAATGCAACTTATACACGACATGCCCAAAATAGCAACTCGTCGAACGTTCAATGTCGCTAATCCAGTTGTCTGATTAAAAGAAAAAAACCCATCATTATGACAACGTCATCGGTGAAAGAAACGGTCTACTCCAAACTGAATTGTGTATGTAAATGCCAATGCAGGCGTCAGTCCACCTATATAAACATTTGATGACGTTGATGAGAGAGATGAAGACAAGCATGCTTCGGGCAGAATGGCAGGCTTCCATTCAACAAGCAAAAAATAGACAGCCTCTTTTGGGCATTTGCCGGCTCCGTGGCGAAGGTTTTACGGACGCAGTTCGTAACCCCACATACCTGCGATCTTCTTCTTCTTCTGTGTTCATCCGGAGAGTTTTTTTCGGACGTGATTGCTGTTGCGCCTGTTTACAGCAGAGCTGCGTTCTTGCGCCGTTAGGCCGACACATCCGAATTCTGCGGGCGTTTGTTGAACAGGTTAACCTTCCCGGCTGGTTTCTTAGGGCATTTGACTCTCACTGTTGTGGTGTTATCTCCCTCCCATCTGGCCCATTTAGAGCAGCCGAAGACATCCTGGTCAGCCCTCAAGGGAAGGCAGGGCAGACAATGGGCATTCTCCGCCATCCAAGGATGCTTCCATAATTGCAGAGCCGATACAAAGCGCTCTGGTACTGGGCTCACCCAAGGAATCGTCACGTCCTGCACATGGCTGCTTAGCCTCACTTCGGTATATTGGGCCCTCTGTTCACCACAGGCTGTTCCTCCGGAAACCAGACGAATGCAGTCTGCAGATAACATCCACACAGTGAGCTTTCGATTCTGACTTTCCACGTTATGGATTTTCTATCCAAGCCATATTCCATTTCGTGCCACTAGCCCACTTTTTCCAAATTTGATGACGCTCACAAAATGAGTTCTCGATTCGGACTTTCCATGTAATGGATTTGCTAGCCAAGCAATATTCCATTTAATGCCTCTGGGGCTCTTTTGCTACCGAGATACCTGTGGAATGAAGTGCGGCAGTCTAAGTACTTCTTCGTGCACCTTTAAATGTCAACCTGAATGTAGTTAAAGTAAGCTGAAGTCAACTTGAGATTGTTTATATCTCCATAGAGCTATACCTGCGTTCGAAACACATCTACGGGCGATTTGGCAGCAGACCGCCTTGCGTTGATGTTTTTACGAAATGGTATGGTTGCCGGTTGTTCAGAAATCAATGGCAAACTACTGAACGTAAACTTGCCAAGAGATCACAACAGCAAAAAATGCAGGTGTTGACTGCGACGTCCTGTAAAGGGATTGGCGTAGTTGTTTCTGAAGTCTTTTTCGCCTGGGATCGAGTGGTCATGGTCGCCATCGCCACAGGTTGAACAGGTTCTCCTAGAACGATAAATCTACTGCCGAGGATTACAGGATATATTGGATCGTCCAAGACTGCTGCCTTGATTGTCCCAGTGACATACCGCGAGGCTATGTTCACTTTTGCCACTGGAAGAGACATATTTGTTGAACTCTTCAGTGGTCCCTGTAATTCCACTATTTCCTCTGTCACCTGTTCAGGGTGAACTAAGGATGATGAAATAACACAGTCATACGATAATCCAGTATCATATAAACAGGTAGTTTTGAATCCATTTAGCAAGATGGATTCTACAACCGGAATACGAGATGATGTGTCTTGATGAGGTGTCTGTTTGGACGTTTCACCAGTGCTCACTTTTTTCTCTTTTCAATTGGCCAAACAGGCCGCTGTGTGTGGAGGTGGCTTCTTCCCGCAATTCTGAAATGTGTGACCTCTAATTTTGCAATGGGTACACAATGGTTTTTCCTCCTTCGGCGCTGTTTTGGGCTGTGTTTTGGGTGTTTTTCTTGGATTTCCCATTTTTCTTGGTGGCTAAAGTGTTTTCACCCTCTTTTGGCTTGGGAGTTTTATCTTGAGAGGGGGTGTTGTTCGAACGTCCCTTACCTCCCATCTCCTTCTGAGATTTTTCAAATCTCTCTGCCAGGATGATTATAGTTTCTAGGCGGTCCGCTCCGTTTTGGGTTAAGAATGCTTTCATTTCGTTCTGCATTTTCCCTTTGAGCTGATCAATGATGATCATTTCACGGAGTCCTTCAAAACTTTCCTCAAATCCTCCTAAGCAAGCCCATCTTTGTATGTATGACTTCAGTCTTTCAACTAGTTGCGCGTAGCTCTCGCCCGGTTCCTTCCTTGCGGCTTTGAATCGAGCTTTGTAAGAATCTCCGTCCACTTAGAATCGGCTCAAGAGTGCCGTCTTTAGTGTTGCGTAGTTCTGCTGCTCCTCACGAGTGAGGCGAGAGAACACGTCATAAGCGGTAGATCTTAAAGCCTGCGCTAACTTCGTCGCCCATCTCCCTTCTTCAAGCCCACAGCTGACAGCCATTGCCTCGAAGCGTGATAAAAATCCTTCGATGTGGTCAGTCTGTTCATTGAAAGGTTCCAGCGGAAATGACATAGCTCCTGAATTAAGGTGGGAGACGTGAGGATGTGGTTCTGTCACTGGCAATCCTGATGAGGTTGAGGGTGTAGGACCACTCCCCTTCTCTAGTCTCCGGATCTCCAATTCAGTCTCCATTCTCTTCAACTCCAGTTGGTGTTGACGCTCTCTCTCCTTATCTTCCATTTCAGCCTGTAGTCTTTTCTCTTTCTCCTCCAATTCTGCTTGAAATCGTTTCTCTTTCTCCTCTATTTCTGCTTGAAGTCGTTTTTCCCTTTCAGCCAATTCAGCCTGAAGCTGTTTTTCTTTGAGGGCCAATTCCGCTTGCAGTCTTTCTCTTTTGTCGAATGCCTCTGAAATATAGTTAGCTAGCTCAGGGCCATCTAACCCGCATTTCCTACCTGTTTCCATTAATTGGGCTCTAAACTTTGCAGTTTCCGCCATGCCTAGAATTTATTGCTTTATTTGCCCTGCCTAAAAAAAATATAAATGCAGTGTGGTCTGATCCGCGTAAGCTTGTCAGTCTCTGATCTGCAAGTATACAACAGAGCATGCACAATATTAAGCACTTTATGTTATGTCTGTCTGTCAATGCTGGAAAAGCCAAAGGCAGAAGGCATTGAAGAAACCAGAATTAATCCCTATTAAAAGAAAAGAATCTGAAATTAGACAGAGATTTCCCTCCGGATAAGATTTCCCGGTGGTTGATGAAATGCTGTAAGATCAGACTTCTCATGAAAAGAACACCTTCTCTGGAAGAGAAGTAGGGTTTGAATAGTAGATTCACACTCTATATTTCTCCTGGAGCACCTTTTTCTGAAGTATAAACCTATTTGAAAGATGCCCTCCTTATTCAGAAGAAATGATCAGTCACCTACTCTTATTTATCTATAAATGTCATTCTTATCATGTGGCTGTCAATCAATACCCACATGGTGTCTGTTATATCATATCAGAAAATGACAATGTTCGAAATCTAAAGATATCTGTGTTAATGTTTTATGTAATACAATGTTTTATGTAACTGTTCAATTACACAATGTTTTATGTAACCGTTTAATTACACACAATGTATTATTTAATTGTTTAATTTATTTATGAGAACCATCCAGGACGTAGCCATCCCAATATGTCATATATTCTGAAGGGAGTGGGAGATCACTGTTGTGCATGCGCCATTTCTAACAAAAGAAGTTGTGCCCCATCCTCTTCTATCTTCAATAACCCCAGAATATGACCCTCGAGTTATCTGCAGGCCTCGTCTTATTTAATTTAGTCTAGGAGATATAGATTATGGCCCTGGTGAGAATAATAAATACCAACTGGGATTCTGCCCCTTCTCCAAGGATTCTTTAGCTCTTGAGTCCCCTTTTTTCTTGCTATCAAATCTGAGGAAAGTCTGGAGAATTCTCTCAGCCTGATTTATGTTAAGAAATCATGGATGTTGAACAGTTGATAGACCTAGAGTCTTCTCTTCCCCAATCTAGTATCTCATAATGAGTGTATTTGGTTTTAAACAATTAAACACATAACCAATCACAATAGATCTTGACAACTTGGTGTACACACATAAGATGGTGAATCACAGATAGGTTAAATTGACAAATCAACAGAAGGTCAGTTAAAGTTAATTATTTATTGACTAGGCCTGTGTCTTCTGGCCTGTTACATACATTTTCTATTTGTGGTTTATACAAGATAAATTAGAAAAATGCATATAGGACCAAGGTTACAGACCATCAACAAACAACATCAATACATGAGATGTCAACAAGTGGAAACATGGTATACATTTGAATGTTGTACATGTTAAGTGTGAAGATGATGAATCTACATTTAGGTATCAGTTCCTGAAATTGGGTGTGGTGTGTACCAATGAGAAAGGTAACCTGGTGACTGGGAGATTAGGATAAGCCTCGGTCCATTGGATGTTGAGCATTGTCCTCTGGAGGCTTCCCATACTTTGCTCATGGCCAAGTCATCTTCCATCTCTTTTGTGGTTCATCTCTTTCTCTCGGCTTCCCTCTTTCTGGTCTGATTTGGGTGGTGGGTTTGTTGATTTGTTGGGTGGTTATTGGTAGCCACCAAGAATTCACTGTGTAACATTCACATAAACATATACAATCCTACCAATGCAATATTCTAGAAGTAGGTCGGAAGAACCTAAATTCCTGAAGTAGGAACTAGTCCCCCCCCCCCCCCCCCCCCCCCCCCCTCTTCTCTTCTTTTCTCTAATCTAGTGTTGGGTTAATTTGGGGTGGTCAGAGTTTATCACACTGTGTACGCCTTGTCTCAGTGGTTCCTGCTGTATGTAAGTTCTCATTGGACCTGGGGTCAGTGAGACGTGTACAGTAAGACAGTGACAAGAGTGAGGAAGTGTCAAGATGCATGTAAATAAATGACATACATTTATAACATTTCTATCATTCAATTGGGTTTGTAGTGTGTATAAATGATTCTCTGTGTTTTCCCAATTAACCAACTTCTTCTTCTTCTTTGAATAATAACTCCTTTCCCATTATCTGTTGTTGTTGTTGTGTTGAGTGTTGGGTGGTGTGGTGTTGTGTGTTGGGTGATGTGGGATTATGTTTTTACATTGTGTTGAGTAATGAGTTAAGTCAACTTCTGGTGGTGGAGTTCCGCGAAGCACAATTTTTCTGATGTAATGCAGTTCATGAGTGCCCTTATCTAAGTAAAATCTGACATAAATATAAATATTTGTTCCATCGAACCCTATTTATTCAATAGATGAAGGAGAAAGGGAAGATTTGACTTCTCTTTCAGCTTTCTAAATTGAAAATAGACATAGATAAGTCTGTTTTAGAACAAGGCACTCATTCTAGTACACGAGCTGTTATTTTAGCTGTAGATAGTGATAGCATTTTTAGCAGTGTTTCTGGTGAAAGGCACAGGATTGTTTTAGAATCATCACTTCGTACAGTTGTCCAGAATAGAATGTAGTAGTATTATGCACTTCTTAAAGTTAATAATTATCTTTAAGAATATCAGAGATTGCAGTATTCGAAGAGAGTAGTCGATTGTCAATTCGCCCGGGAATCGGCTCTGCTTCGTCAGAATCTACAGTCGAGCATTTTTATTTCACTTCAGAGGTTTTAATTTATAATAATACATTTCAATTGACATTACAAACACTGAATACCCTTCCTTGGCACTTGATACATCTGGTCATCAGTTCAATCAAAGGAGTAACAAGCTTACCTGGGATCCAGACATTCTGCCGTCCCTATTTGAAAATCGGTCACACTAGCTTTCACATCTGTTCATCAGGCAGTTTGCAGAAAGAGTGCGCGATTAACATATTCTACGCGGGTTTTCAAATGGAGGCGTTGTCACGTGTCTCTTTTTATCCAATGATCTCTTGTGCCTTGGCTGGTGAAATGTTTCCCAGAATTGACGTCATCTGTCACTTGTTCCAGTTTCAGTTTTGATGTTGCGTTAGTTTTTAAGGTTTGGTTTCAGTTTGCGTTGGTACAGTCAATTGTTTTATATTTTCCCCTCTCCTTTGCATGCGTTCTTGTCAACTGAATAATGGTGGTTAGTGGTTATGCCACACCCATAAATGCTCCGTTCTACTCCTAACTCAAGCCTGAGTCCGGGGTATCTCAGCTCATTGCACGAACTCCGTAGCACCGGCGAGGATATAATACTTTGGGTAGATTTTTAACTCGAATTTTTGCCCCGGGCAACGCCGTTAGGCTACACTTTTTCGATTTACAACTGCCAAGGGATTTTTTTTTTTTTTAAGTGCGCAAAAATACACACGGGATCCGATCTCACTGCCCAGGGACCAGGGGAAATTTTATTACCAGAAGTCCATGTGAAAAAGAAAATATCAAAAAAACGGCAAGGGTTTGATTCATAATGTGATAATAGCGATATCTGTCATTATCTAAACTGTGTGTGTGCTTCTGTGTTGGGTCTTAGTCAGATGTGACTGAGCTTACCGTATGACAGTAGACGGTACTACCTGCTTTCTGTTAGCGCCGAATGTTGGCCGGCGCTCAGCAAACCAGATATCCCACATTGTGCCAACGGCTTCGGGCGGAGAATTGCAATTAGAAGGATACAGGCCTTATCCTAGTGCGAGGAAATGCAACCTAAAGACTAAATGTCACGGCAGGGCAGACCAGGCCCTAGGACTTGGTCGGCAACTGATCTAGGACGGAAGTTCCAACTGGCGAACAGGTAGAGTATTGCTTTGCTGATCCGGAAGCGTCTGCAGCTTGTATGGTTCCATCCTCTGGAGTAAACTAGGCAGGCCGAGAGAGGGATCATGCTGCATGGGCAACACATTGGTCTCTAAATTCAGCCTAAGATTTGTGTTATCGAAAGTTATAACTCCATTTCACAAACTATCGTCTGTTAAGACGGCAAGGTGCCAGTCATGTGTTTCTGTGCCAAGGATTTCACATCATTCTTCAAAAACATCTTTAATTCCCCTTAGCTTCACCATCTTTTCATTATTCATTCTCATCTCATCTCATCGTGTTCCTCTTGTACCTTGCGGTGTCGAGGTGAAGTATAAACTTCGTGAGAGTGCCCGGTTATGGGCTTCATATATCGGTATTCCCATGGACTCTGCTATTCCATCTGTCCAACGTTTACGTGGTCGGCCTCTTCCTCTGTTTCCATCTGGTCTTTACATCATTGTTTGTTGTGGTGTGCTGTTGACTGGTAACCTACTTGCATGGCCAAACCATTTGACTTGCTGCTTTCTAATAAAATCTAGTGCTGCTTTAATACTCATTGCCCATCATTAGTAATTACTCAAACAGACTAGACAGAGCAGTGGTTCTCAACCGGTGGGGAATTTCAAGATCGCGTTAATACAAGAACCGATTACTTGACATTGTTGTTCCCTCCACACTTTACAGTTCTGTATTTCTCGCTCTTTCTGAAATTCGTTTTATAACGTAAGTAGACCTGCACATTACGTTTTATGTAGACGTCTAAACCTGTTCTAGTATGTATTATTAAATTTAACTTCCTTTTTTAAGTAAACTGTGTAGAGGCAAAAGGGGGTTGGGTGGAGGGGGGGGGGGGGTTATAGTGAGGAAATACGAAAGGGGGGAATGACATTCTGAACAAATATTGAAGGGGTGCATGAGCCAAAAAAAGGTTGAGAACCATTGAGATAGAGCCTTTCATTTAACATGTGCTTCTATCTTGTGATAATTATGTTCGCATTCGGTTCATTTGGCGGCCCTCGTGGCTGTGAGGTTTAATGCATCTAAATTTCCCTGCTGTTGGCAGCGCAGTGGGATTGTTCCACGCGCCTGTCATTTGGACGTAAATGTTACTAAAATGGTGCGACATAATCAGTAATCATAGTTTAAGGCGTGAATTAGATTTCACCGAATTAAAAGGTGAGGAAACGCCGCTGGCGGTGGATAGACCGCATACCGGGAATTGGGGGGGGGGGGGAATACTGGTAAAACTTTTTTTTTTTTAAATACCACAGAGCAAAATAGACAGGGGGATAACTAAAAACACACGGAGAAGAGAATCAAAGACAAATTTACAATGTGATTAGACATGAAGTGAACTTTTCTCTTCTTCTTTTTTCCTCTTCCTCCTCCTCCTCTCTTCTCTTCTTCAAGTGCTTCTTTCGATGGTGTAACCTTATTATACACCTCAGAGATCCGACATAGGCATGCAATTGTGTAAGGCTGTAGAGTTTGGAATGTGTAAAGACTAGAAACTGCAATATATTTTAAAGATCCGCATGGCTAACTCTTTTCTTTCTCCCACTGTTATCTCCGCGACCCTGTCGTATCGTGGTAAGGGTCGCTGTCGATGGCACAATCAGTCGTGATCGGTCAATAAACTGGGACATAAGTCAGAATATAGTAGTCGTAATTCTTCAGAGTCCGCCCAGGCTAGATAAGATTACAATATAATTAACGCTAAGTAAGGCTTCTTCAAATGTGTTTAGTTGCATATTTTTTTTTCCTGGTGACGCAGTTGTCTAACTTAAGAGTGTGGGGGTACATGAGACCTTGTGGTCTTGAACAGCAAATGTCAGGAACCTTAAATTAACTGTTGCTTGTATAAGTATCTATTAGAAACAGATTTCTACTCGGCCTTTTGGCTAAGATCAAAGTGTAGTTGCTGCACTTGATCTTGCCAGGTGATCACCCAACACAACCGACACACAGGAACGCGGGACCTAATGGGGCGGCTATGGCCCCTCTGGAAACTGTGAGCCCTTTAAAAAAATATATATATATATTAGAAACATTGGTGTGAAAGCCATTAGTGCTGTTGGGAGCCTCGGAAGAATGGTGGCCTGCCAACCCTGTGGGTATGGGTTGGTGCGATCCACAGCTGGGCGAATTGGGATTTTTAAAAATTGACCTTGAGCTCCAAGGTCGTCCTAGCCAAAATGAGTACTTAGAATGTTTTAGGAAGTAAACGCGGACTGCGACGTGCTGACCACATTACTCTCAGATTGGTTTATAAAAATATGAATCTAGTACCGCATGTCCGAGGCGCGTTGAGACGTATAAAAGGCTCCTAATTTACCTGTTTTACTCACTGCTTCATGAGGAAGAAGGAAAACCAAAATGGCGTTAACAGTAGTAGGCGTAGTACACGCGCAGCAAACATATGCGAGTTGTGTGAGTTGGCTTAGTGCGTTTAATAATTGTTATCTTGCGATTTTAAAGGGTCTGTAAAGGCGAGAGGATTGACTTCATTGCACCGGGTTGTATCCCATATGGTTCGGTTTGTTTGTTTTTATTTCAGCCGGGCGGCCTACCGTCGAACTCCAGTAGCTCCAGCTACGACCTCCCACGAGTCTCGGAAGAACATTGCTATTGCTAAACCAAATGTCGTAGCCCGGTATGGAACCTACAATCTTCGAACCGCGAGGCAAGTGGTGTAACCACTTGGCCATGAAGACTGCCCATGGTATCTTGGGGCAGTCTGTGTAACCAAATGTCTTGATTTATGTGGGTTTTTTTGTTTTACCTTGGTACATCAGCACATAATCTGCATAGCAAACGACACAGCGATTGTCGTGCTTTTTGTTTCAGATCAACCAACAATGAAACGCTATAACATGCGAGAGTTAATCTCACGATTCCGCATCTGTAGCTTGGGAATGGTGGACGCAGGTGCATAATTACCGACATACTGGCTTTGAAGAAAGCTGTAAAATGATTTTGGGGTAGACAAAAATCATCGAGGAGCATGAAGCATTTAGGGCATTTGTAAAGACAAAATGTTTATTTTATTTTATTTCTTTTTAAATAGAAATAGCAAGAGGTAGACAACGAATGCACAGTCAGGGCGAGAGACGGACAGTGTTTGAGATGCCATTGCAGACAACCTTCATTCTGGAGACGGCACCTAGATTGATTGAGTTCAGTAATTAATTCATCCATTGCGTGTTATTTGGTTGGAATCGCTACTCATTATACGTGAATTTACCAACGAATATCCCCTCCACATATTTAACTAACTAAACCAAGACACAAACAACAGTATAATCACGGAGAGAGGTGTACGGGGAAAACGAAAAAGATGAAATCCACAAGGTAGATGGATTCGATATGTGATCGACGTGGATCTCAATCCGGCAGCAGGGACGGGCACTACAGAGAGACATATCTGAAGTCTTGTTGGGTCAAAGTTCACATCAGGACAAGCCACTGGGTGATGATGATGATGATAGAGACAATAAACTGATCCCACCGTTTTGATTGGTTAAACTGGGGATCCTCCTGACCTGAATTCAATGGACTCGCATTAAATCTCGAAGAACGATTGGACGCTTTTGTCATCAGGCCATGGACCGCAGCAAACACTGAGCAGACGACGAGGTGAGCCATTGATAATCTGCCTGCATTCTGTTTTAAAAGCAGTACCGCCGTGTTCCGCTCTCCAAGCCGGTGCCATTTTGTACTTTGTGCGTGTTACTTTGTAGTCTGTTCAACCAAATTCGTGCCTAAAAACCACACATGATAGCGGTAGTCTTGCTTTAAATAACAACACCATCCAATAACTCACGCTATTTTAATTTATATACACGTGCTGTGTAAAGTACAACAACTGAATAAACTCAGCGGGCATTTTATAGAAGAGCCAGAGCCGTGCATCAAGAAAGATTATCATTATAATCAGTTGTTTAAAAATGGCATCGTCTTCAGTAAGAACCCTACAGTATGTTTTATCATCTGCTGCGAAGTCCGCCTCCCAGCAAGTCATTCAGCCGGGATCAAAAGGTGAGTGATTCTTATTCTAAAGACACTTAAATGTAAGACTCATCTGTACTAACTTATTTATGTGTGATATTAATAATTAATTACTCACAAATTCCTTTTTCAAAGATAGTTAATCATCGGATTATCCTCACTGTGCTGTACAGTGTGCACCGAATGATTCAGTCCATAAGTGAGTGCTTGGAACACTCACATTATCTCCTTCATGCCTCAGAATGTGGCGATTGTTCTGTTTGTCTATTCTTTGGCTCTCTGCATACATAACGCTCTTGTCTGGCTTCCCGTCATTTTGACTTTACGTTCTTGTAGTCAGGTGAAGTCCGACGTTCTTGCAGTCTGGTGAAGTCCTTAGTTAGATAGCCCACAAACAGCAGCTTTCCTCTTTTCATCTCTAAACAACCTTTCGGCTTTCAGCTCTGTTATACCACTGAGGTGCTACATAGAACCTGTGCTTTTGTGTAGATGTGAGGCGTGGACAATGACCGGACAAGCTGAAAAACATCTGATGGCTGTGGAGATGTGGTTTCTGAGAAAAATGCAAAGAATACCATGGGCAGACAGAAAAACCAATGACCAAGTCCTACAAGATACAAACAAAATCCGTAAACTGATTAGAGAAATTAGACAAAGACAGTCACAATTTTTTGGTCACCTAATGAGAAGAAATAAATTGCAGAACTTGGTGAAAACTGGCATGATGAAGGGGAAGAGGGCGGGGGGGGGGGGGGGGGGGGGGGGGGCGAGAGAAGTAAATACCTGGATGGCTTGGTCACCATTGTATGATCGTGACAAAAACACTGAGCTGATCCAAGACTCTGGTGATTGAGTGAAATGGCAAAACATGACCGCCCACGCTTACGGACATGGCCAAAGAAG
>JACEFZ010022497.1:0-25662 GCA_014155875.1 Cepaea nemoralis | reverse complement strand
TCAGCCTATTAAGAGAGGTGTGAGACAGGGATGTGCAATGTCTCCAGATCTGTTTTCCCTGTACAGTGAAAGTATTTTCAGAAATATTGAAGATATGGAAGGAATCAACATTGGGGGACGATTCATCAATAACATTAGATTATGCAGATGATACAGTCTTGATTGCAGACAATGAACAGGACCTGCAAAATTTGGTAGATGCGATTGTTACACACAGTGAACAGCTAGGGTTAGAATTAAATTGTAAAAAGACACAGATTATGGTCGTTACTATGAAGAACGAAATACCACAATGTAATATACAAGTAAATGGGAATATTCTTCAACAAGTGAATAGGTACAACTATCTCGGAACAGTAATAACATCTGATGGGAGATGCCTTGAAGAGATTAGAACAAGAATCGCCATGGCAAAAGTAGCCTTTAGCAAGATGAAAAACATACTGACCAATAAAAAGATGTCAATTGAAACGAGAAAAAGAGTGTTGAGATGCTACATAGAACCTGTACTTTTATATGGAATGTGAAGCGTGGACAATGAGCAGTCAGGCTGAAAAACATCTGATGGCTGTAGAGATGTGGTTTCTGAGGAAAATGCAAAGAATACCATGGGACAGCCAGAAAGACCAATGAACAAGTCCTTCAAGAAACAAATGAAGATCGTAAATTGATTAGAGAAATTAGACTTAGACAGTCAAAATTTTTTGGTGCATGGTTATGAGAAGAAATGGATTGGAGAACTTGGTGACAACTGGTAAGATCGAGGGGAACAGACCAAGGGGAAGACCTAGAAGCTAAGTACCTGGATGGCTTGGCCTTGTGGCATGGTCGAGACAGAAACACGGAGCTGATCCACGACTCTGGTGATCGAGTGAGATGGCAGAACATGACCGCCCACGCTTACCGGCATGGCACATGATGGATGGATGGAGAGAACTAAACAAATTCCAGTGAATCAAGAGGTGAGGGAAAGACGCTGGCTTTGAATACGTCGAACACTGATAAAACCTTAGGACAATATAACTAGACACTCCCTTGTCCGGAATCCACACGGCGAACCTAAAAACACTCGGAGACGAGAATTACAAACAGAAGTGAATAATATTGGGAGGAGGCTGCAGGAGACAGGACTGCTGGGCGTGGTTTAGTAGACGACCTTTGTCACAATGCGAGATATGGGGAGGCAGAAGTAGAAGTGTATGTCTTTCGCCCATGCTGTCCGTTCTGCTAGGCTGTATGCTGACAATATGTGGATGTATTCTGTCCAGTTCTATGTTTGACGTCATCTAGCTATTTCCCCTTTAACTCTGAACATCAGTATGGCTTGCCGATTGTTACGTCATTCGATGTGGACAAACTTTTTTATCTTCCCCCTTGTTATTTCATTCAGTGACTCTCATTTTATGTTGATATGGTCTAGACCTTCTCTACCTGTCTTTCTTCCATGGAAGAAACTCACTGCTGTCGTCAGAATACGGACATTTCAAACGCCTCTATGCTATTCGCCACGTGGTTAGTCATGGTTCGAATTTCTACACCAGTCTACAATGTTCAATTCACATAGTTTTCATGACTCTAAATTTAAATGATTGTTGAATTTTCTCTTTGTCGTTTCGATTACTTTCTTAATTTGCCTGTTGAGTGTGTCATCTCGTGTTCTTGTTTGGCCAGCGTTGTCCTCTGCTCCCTATCTTCAGCAATATCTGTACATGTGGTGATACCATTAGCCCGTTTCTTGTGTTAACTCATGCAGCGCCAAAGGATAATATACCAGAATGCGATCAATGTTGCCGGTAGTGGGTTGTGCTCAATATTTAAATTTCAAATCCCGAAACAACCACATAATCAAAGGATAATATATCGGAAAAATGTGACCTCCTATCCGGACAGAAGGACGATATATCGCCATACTAAGGTCACCGTATTATTTGTATTGTTTCGTGGTATTCTTGTCAAGGGACCACTGGATGTTAACGATTAGATGATAGATTTACAGAGACAGTCGGTATACACAGCTGCAACTTTTTGTTGATAGTGGGGGAAACACTTCCATCAGATCAAACGAAACCAAAAGTCCTTGAGATTTCCCAAGACACAGGAAAATTGTCGGCATGTTATTTTTGCCCGAATCTCAAGATGACGGAAAAGCACCGTCTTGATTCGTTGCCGCCAAGACCACCTGTTGTTGACAGCGAAATGACGTCCCCTCGGACAATCCCCGACTGTAGGAAACATAACTTATTTGCCGCCAGTGTGAAAAATGGAATTACACTAGACTGAAGTGTTTGGCTAGCTCTGTTCTAGTTTAGAAAAGAATCTATTCGTAGGCCTGCACTCATCTAATAGGGGTCAGTATCGGGTTGCTCTCACCCAGGTGTGTTCTCTCCTTTCACAGGTTCCACTCCGGTATGAAGGAAAACAAGCTGAACATTCACTGATTAAGATTATGGATGATTCAATGAAGGAAGTTTTATTCAGCGGCTTTTGCACTGGGCCCATAATCAAGAGGGTCTGAAGGAACATGGCTCTGTTGAGCAGAAACAGATAATTATCTGGAAAGGACTCCTTAGTGATAGGGTTCGCGGAAGTTGAGTAAAGTTATTTTCCATACCACATGTAAAAAGAACAATATGGGTTATAGGGGGAACAGGAACAACGAACATGGCGTTCTTCTCAGTTATTAGATTCCTATGGAACTGTAATCATTAACTGTGTAATCGTGAAACTCTAAGACATTGAGGAATGAACCATTTTGTTTTCAAGAGACAGTGATCCGTGTTTTTCACGATACAAGGATTGTTAAATCTCAGAACGGTAGGGACATTTAGTAACATTGTGTGCGATCGATTCAGGATCAATATTGGACTATATCCGTGATTGGTGACAAGGTATCTGGGTTATCAAGAGCTACTGGAGGAAGTCAACATCTGGCAGGAGGGATACATCGTTTGGTGAGGCATTGTGTGCTGAGCTATGATGATGTTGTGTGGCCATTACCGGGATGATCAGACTTTGCTCCTGAGCTGTCCGGTCTGATTCTACAGACACACTAGAGTATAGGACATACATTCTACACATACACTTGGCACACACATACACTTTTCTTCATTAAATTACATTGTTATTAATTTTTAGAAGATAGAGTTGTGTAATATGTTGTTTTTGGGGAAGAATGAGAGGGGGAATGATCCAGTGGTGTGAGAGAGAGAGAGAGAGAGAGAGGAGAGAGAGAGAGAGAGAGAGAGAGAGAGAGAGAGAGAGGTATCCAGTGACTAAAGGGGTGTTGTGGACGGAATATAGTGGATTCTCCAGAATAATGATATGGGGTTAGAAAGAATGTGGGTGTTGATTCCCCTCACCCGAGGGGCAACATATAAATAAATCCACGACATTACTGGGGGCTCGACAAACGGGATCTTTTGACAAAGAATCTCTCGACAAAGGGATCTTTTGACAACGGATTTCTAGACAACGGGATCTGGTGACATGGGATTTCTCGACATGGGATCTTTCGATACGGGACGGTAATATCATATTAGTGAGGATCCAGCTAGGGTAAATGTGGATAGGAGTTAAGGACACATATCTGGCCTGTTCACACTTCACACGTCAACTTGGGTCTTTGGTCCTAATTCTACTCTGTCACTGAGTGATTGTTTTGTGTTGTGCTGTGTGGTGTTAAATATATAGATACATATTAATTAGTAAATATCTATATATTTGTTTTGGAGAAAATTTACACTCAACCTGTTGACTTACCTCTCTGAAATATGGCCACTCATTAACTAGATATGGCAGAACTAAGGGCAAGAGGGGAAGCGATGGGCTTGTCGGGTTCTGCACTAACAGATTACATACATGGAGGTGGGAGAGGGATTTTCGTCAAGCAGAAACGGAAAATCGGAAGGCCGAGATGGAATTGAGAAAGATGGAGTTAGAGCAAGCTGCTAAGCAACTGGAAGCTTAGCAGGCTGCTAAGCAACTGGACGCCTCAGCAAGCTGCTAGGCGACTTGAAGCTAAACAAGAAGCTCAGAAAAGGGAGCACGAGTACCGAATGCGGGAATTCGAGCTTAAGAGGCAATCTAGGGGGAAAACTGAGGGAGCTGTGGGGGGTTCCTCTCTCCCTTGGCTCAACCCCAGTAGGTGGACATAGTTACCATGCTATGAAAATCCCTTTAGCGGTCTACGAAGAAGACAAAGAGAAGATCGACCAGTACTTATAACGCTTCGAGGCCATGTCTGTTGCTATGGGTCCTGGATCTTGACAAATGGTGTCTAAAGTTGTCCCAGGGATTACCGGTTATGAGGTTTTATTCTCGCCTGCCCTCAGGACACGAGAACAATTACGACGAATTGAAAACGGCTCTGCTGAAACGTTTCGAAGTTACGTCACATACCTAACGGAAAAAATTTTGAGCAGCGAAACAAGAACCGGGAGGAGTTGTTTGCCGCCTACAGTCTGCGTCTGAAATCCTATGTCCATAAGTGGATGGATTTGGCTAGGTTTGCGCATGACTATGAGAGTCTGGAAGAGCTCATGGTAGTCGACCAGTTGCGAAAGCAAATGTCGAAACCTCTCAGGACATTCGTGGGAGAACAAGGGGCGGAACGTATTGACATCGTGACGAAAATTGTCAGAACGGTTCGTCGAGGTACATGGGAAGGAGGGGGAAAACCTTTCCACAAACACCAAAATTCAGGAGAACAGGACCGAAAGAAATCCAAAAACACAGGAACCACGAAGGGGGAACATTATGTAAAAACTTCAGAGGAGAGTTTGGAGAAGACAAAGGTGGGAAGCAAGAGCACCTCGAGCTCTACACTAAAACGATCGTGGTCGGAGAAGTGTGTTCGATTTGTAAGTCACCCTCTCACGATACGAGGGAGTGCAAATCGAAGGCTAAGAGCCCTCACTTCGCGGCATGTCAAGTGACTTCATAGGAGGTTGTCACTGAAAATGCCAAGGTCGACAAGGAAGCTCGCCACCAGGAGAGCTCACTAAAGTTCGGCATGACAAAATCTAGGACAGGGAAATGGTGCAAACACTGCAGGTCGAAATCGCATAATGCTATTGACTGCAGGGTTAAGTCAGGAGACTCTCATTTCGTCGTGTGCCCAAGGAAACCTAAGGTGGAGTCCACCGAACAGGTCGAGGCCGAGGAAGAGACTCCAGGACCAGGATAAATCACCTGTAATGGAATTGATAGCGGTTAACGGCCGACAAGTTGAGTATCTATACGACACTGGACTGGACGGGGAGGCCGTGATTTCTGCGGATCTGGTACACCAGAACAATTCACAGGTGAGACCATGGAGATACAGCCTGCAAAGAAGAGTGCTGTAGCCATGAAGTTGCCAATTGCCAAAGTGGAGATTCGGTCAAGATATGTCACCGGCACAATCAAGGCCGCTGTATTGACCGATCCCATTTTCCCCCGTCATCCTCGGTTGCCGATATGTCTTTTCTGGGAATGCCCAGGGAGCCATTCCATATGGGAGCAATACAGACGAGAATGGATCAGGCAGAAGCAATTGTGACTAACCCACTGCCGGGGGAGTTGCGAACTGCCCAGAGTGAGGATGCAACCTTACGTCCTTGCTACAAGAAGCTGCAGAGAAGTACTGATCTACCAAATCGGGGGCAGTACTACATGAAGAATAGGATACTCTACAGGAGAGTCGGAAACGGGAGACAACCTACACGGTCAGTTGGTGGTCCCGAAGGCTCATCATTCCCAAATTCCTCAAATGGGAATTCCATCTTCTTTAGTTGCATATGGGTGTTGCCGCGACCGTGCAGCGAATTTCCTGCCATTACTATTGGCCGGGAATGACAGGTGATGTGCGTCGGTATGTGAAGTCATGCCCTGAGCGCCAGAGGGTGGCACTGAAACACTGGACAGCGCCGGTGGTCTTGGGTGAAATGCCCATTATGAACTCGCCCTTTCGAGAGGGTAGCCATCGATATCGTGGGTCCACTTCCTAGGACTAGGAAGAGGAACATGCACATACTCACAATGGTGGATTGCTGTACAATGTGGGGTGAAGCTATACCATTGACCACAATTGACTCGAAACGAGTGGCGGACGCACTGATGGAGGCCTTTACCAGATTAGGCTTCCCTGATCAAATTCTGACGGACAATGGGTCCCAGTTTTGTGGGAAATTAATGGAGGAGGTATTTAGGGTGTCCACTCTAACTGTCAAAGATCTACATAGGAACTTAAGGAGTTAAGACGGAGCTATACAGAGAACACCAGACAGGAGAGACACGGGCACTATATTTAGCTTGGACAACGGGACACACTCGTGTCAACTCAGAGAGCATTGGGTGCTTATGAGCGAGGGTTTCCCAAGAGTATAGGAAACTCGCTTCTCGACAAGTAACTGGAACATCCCAGTTACTATAGTTAACTGACCAAGCGTGCTGAGACTCTACGCACGCAAACTCGCCAGCGCACGCAGGACTGAATGTCCATGGTTGAACGCGCAACCAGAAGCGGGGCTCAGACTGGGACAAGGACGGATAGAGAACAGACGTGTTCGCTAGGAACCTTATATAGTTTATCGACAATAGTATTAGCTAGACTTCAGATTCCAATTAGTAAATAGTATCATTGTGTTCACCTATTTATTACATCTGTGAAACATACCATGTTGTTAATTATCAATGAAGAAATCCGCTCGCAGAGCTTGTTTGTATTTAGCTCTAAATAAAAATGTATCCTTTTGCAAATCACACGAGTTATTGATTCGTGTCGTGCAAAAGTAGGGTGTCCTGAATTACCTGTCGCAAGTAAGTTGTTGACAGGCAGGACCCATTGGTGTCAGAAGTTTCTGAACCAACGTCTATAGACTCTAAATTTATTTTGTGTTGTTAAAATTATCCCAAACGTGAATTAATTAGTAAATTATGTTTGAAATAGAATGTTTTTCGTGAGGGAACACCAAATACTTTAAAAGTACATTTGTGGAGCTAGAACCACAAGTAAGAGAAAATAAGTTAGAAATTGTGTAATTATGTGAAAATTGACAGAAATGTGTATGAATTTGGTTAAATGAATACATGTACAAATATGTTGCAAAGTTTTCAATCATACCATCGTGTACAATTCATTTTGTGTGATACAGCCATCAATGTCAACATCATCACATTTAAGAGTATATTAGCTACTAAACGGAATCAGTAGAGCGTAGTTATACCAAGCAGGAAGAAAAGTGAAGACAAGACGACAGTGACACTCATTTGACGAATCATCTTACAAATCATGACAATCATTGATACTATCATAATATTAATTCATTAACATCATTTTTCATTATTTATATCACATTTATTATTGATCAGCCGCATGAAAGATGAACATGTATGTGTAGCATAGACATGTTTTCTAAAGTATTGATGCTCTACTAAACAGAAGCGTCAGTTCTCCAATCAAGTCGATCAGTTTTGTGTACGGAAGTCAGCGGTGGAACATCCCAAGTGTCAAGTTTTTCCAACTGATTAGATGAGTATATTTTCGAATAATTTTGATACTGACCATTTTAACGATGCATCTTTATTTTTCATTGACAATGTAAATAACTAACATATAACTGTACAACTATTGTGAGAAATTGAAATACCATTGTTGTAAAATAACATAAAATCATAGAATGGCATCGTTAAATGATTGTATCCAGGCAGGCAAAGCACTAGGCCATACTGGACAGGAATTAGAGAAATGGGTTGATCAAAGGTACAAAGAAGAAATTGCTCAAGCAGAGAAAAAGCTGCTCTCTAAAGAGATGAAAGAGCACTAGAAAGACAGCATCAAAAAGAGCTGAAAGAAGTAGAGGAAGCTACCAAACAGAAGCAGATACAGGTAGAGTCAGAGACGAAGGTAAAGATGAAAGAGTTAGAGAGATAGAGTCAAACATTCAAATAGCCTCTAATAAACAAAAGAGCCAGGAGGAGCAAAATAAATTTTTCAAATATAATGCCTGATCAAGCCATCCAGCGTAGGCAATTCCATCTCAGCATGGACTGAGAATATAGAATTCCAACTTAAGACTCAGAAAATACCGTTGGAAGACTGGGCAATGATCTACATGTGAAATCTCATTGGGGGGGCCATTAAAAGTGATAGAATCTATATCTACAGAACTAAGGAGTAACTATCAGTACATCCACGATAGAATCATGCAACACTTCCTACTTGATGCTCCTGGGTATCAGTTCAGTACTCACAAATAAAACCCAAACCTACTGAAACTTTCCTAGATTACGTCTCTAACGTGCAAAGTACATTTAACAAATGGCTAAAGGCGGCAAGAGTGGGTAAAAACTTTGACAAATTGCAAGATCTAATGATAATGGATAAGGTTATAAGCACAGTCCCCACCCCTTTTGCAAAGTTCCTCCAACAGGCAGACATAGAATCCATTCAAGAGCTAGAAAAACGGGGGTCGGCTTACTTTTTCTGCAAATCGTCATATCTTTTAAAACCAACATCCATGATACTGAGATCACTGCCTTTGTAAAAAACGAACCTAATAGATCGTATAGTCAAAAGGAGTATCATAGGAAAGACCAGCCTTATCAAAAGCCTCCACTATGTGGATATTGCACATTTGCATCATCAAAGTTATTCTATGTGCGACAAGAACCCAGGCATATCCATCTCATTTAGAAACGGTCATAAAGAAGCAAGAGAATAGAAGAAATTCGTTTAAACGTGACATCAAATGTTATTTTTGTTCGAGCTATGGACACTAGTCGGCAAATTGTCTGGGCAGGCAAAGGATGAAGGCAAAACAATGCTATGCTCATCGATACGTCATCTGACGATGATAGTGTGATTGACTCTGAACTAGAGCATGTACTACCAGCGAATGTGTGTGAAAGTGTGGCAGTAGTTACGGATTATACTTGATGTCAATAAATGTGAGACATGCCAACGTTTTCATGCGGATGGAAAATTAAAATGTGGTCACGTTATTCCATATTCCATCACAGATACTAGCGCAGCTAATGCCTCCAGAGGTAAATTGAAGTTCTACGATGCACTGGTCAATAATCAACCATGCCATTGTTTACTGGACAGCGGCAGCACTTTACTTGGCCTGAGAAAGAACTGGTGAGACCAGAAGATTATACGGGTGAATTTGTCAAATGCCGTACTTTCTCTGGAAACAATTGAGAAATACCCACTGGCAAAAGCACATATAAATACTCCATTCCTTACCGGCACATTTACGTGCGCAATCTTGCAAGACCCTTGCACGGATCTTATTTTAGGTTGTTTAGATTCATTAAAGAAATGTACTGACGATGATATATTAGCCTGGAAGGAAACAAACCTGGCTAACGCGGTAACAAGGTCAGAAACGCAAACACACTACACTGACCTGCAAAACGAGATGTTGCAGCTACTAACACCCTGCGGTGCTACTAACAATAATACTCAACAAGAATTTATCGAGGCACAACGCACCGATCAAACTATCGCACCTTATTTTAAATTGTTAGGTGAGCGAGCGAAAGTGACTAAAAATGCATCTTGGTATTTTAGGATACACAACGGAATTCTCATGCGTTATTACACAAATAATAACCATGAAATTCAGCAAACGGTATTACCTGTAACATACCGACAAACTGTGCTATAGATCGCACATGAGTCACCGTTTGCTGGACATTTGGCCTATGACAAAACCAGAGCCAGAATTTTGTCACACTTCTACTGGCCTAAATTTTGTACTGATATAAAAATTTTTGTCGTTCATGTACTATTTTGTCAACATCTTGTAAGAAAGGGTAAGCATGTTACGACCGAAGTTCAACGGTCATTATTGGCATCAAGACCATTTGAGTGTGTAGCGGTCGATATTGTTGGACCCCTGAATCAGGTGTCGAATAAGGGAAACCGTTTCATACTGACGCTCGTGGGTACATGTACCAGGTGAATCGAAGCAATACCACTAAAATATATCAACTCCAAAGAAGTGGCAAATGTATGTTTGCACTTATTTTGTCGCTTTGGTTTTCCGCGAACGATTTTATCGGATCGGGGAACCCAGTTTATTTCGGCTGCTATGCAAGCCTTAACAAAATTGTTAGGAATACAGCAGCATTTCTGCACACCGTACCATCCAATGAGTAAACGGCATTATAGAGAAAATTAACAGGGATCTGAAACACATGCTGGCAAAAATAACAGCCGAAAACCCAGCTGAATGGGACACACTATTACCAGCTGTGCTATTTGCCCATCGAGAAATTCCGCACTCAAGTACGGGTTTCTCACCTTTTGAACTAGTGTATGGGCGAACCCTCGTGGACCCCTATCAATATACCATCAGCTAATTACTAGCTACCAGAAAATCAAACAGCAGTAACACCATATGAGATGGTAACAGAGACACGCGATAGAATCATGAAAGCGTGGGAAATAGCCAAAGCATCTTTGGAGAGGAAAGGACAGATGTACCGCGAGTATGCAAATAAGGGTGCTAAAACAAAACACCTTGAACCTAATTAGAAAGTTCTGCTTTTACCACCAGATAAACGTAATTTGTTGTTAACATCATGGCAAGGGCCATTCAACGTCGAACGTAAAATATCAGATGTCGACTATGAAATATCGATAAAGGGAAAATTAAAGATATTTCATATCAACATGCTGAAACAATATTTCTCACGACAGGAACTACCGACAGACGAATAAAATGCACCCACACCAATCAATCGGACGACAGACGTACACAACACAACTACACTAGGTAGGGCGACACACGACAACGACATCGCAAACACACTTAGCCAGGTAACAGCACACACAGCTAGTACAACAACAGTACTGAACGAGGCAGATGACGACGAAATAGAATTACCAGTCCATACTGTAGACACGACTGGGACCATCGATAGCATACGGATAGAAACCAAACTTACGGACTGTAACAAGCTACGTGGAGGGTCCCAAGTAACTATGTAACAATATTTCAATATTATTCTATAGCCCTGGCTGGGATAGGTCTTTGCTTGCCAACCCTCCTCCGTTTCCCCCGGACTCACTGTCACTCTCTCTTTCGACCTCAGGACCTATATCCTGCAGGGTCGTTCTGGCTGACACGCATACAACATGACGTTCTTCAACATATTTGTAATTGTAAATTTAATAACTCAATACATAAGAGCACAGAAAAAATATCTGGCGATTAACTCATAACATCTACACACAATCTAGAGAGAAAACTAGTCCATACAATATCAACACAAATATAAATATCCTAGATCATCGTTTTCCATATTGTCCCATGAATTCACCACCACCTCACAGCAAGTTCCCTGGTCTTTATTTCCCGCGTAGGTTGTTCGAACAACAAGGTTCCATCGATCCAGGATTCCAAGTTTCCGTGGCATACACGAATGTAGTGTGTCCAATGGTTAGGGAAAGTGCCCTGGGATCACGTGGTACAATTTTGGTGGGGAAATACTCAAGGAGAATAAATAGGATATATGCACGGGTGTGTCAGTGACTTAGGCGGGATTTAGCCCAAAATGCAAACATACTCGATCCCAGCTCAACGAAAAGCCTGCCGAGGTGTTCTGAAAATATTCGTTAGGGCCCGCCGTGGTTCTATCTGGTATAGCCCAACAGCAGCATGGACTTCCTAGTAAACATAATGTTCTATGTCGATGCTCTGTCGAAACTTCCGGCTATATTCACCGTCAAAAGAAGGATCCTTTCATTCCCCAGCAGTAGGATGCGGCACTTTATCTGTAAAATTCTTTAAAACTTCAATACATTGTGCCGACAACAACCGACAAGGTGACAACGGACATTTCACGCCAACCATTACCCTAGGTCATATTTGGTGCAAGGCGTGCCATTGGGTTTTCCCGAAGAACAGATAGATTACAAAGTATTCGTGTCAAATGCTCGGGTTATGAAAGTAACCCAGAGAATTCCACTCCGAAGGAATTGAGCTGATAGGTATGAGGACATGGGCCACTGGGGTTTCGCTACATAGGCCCCCTCTTAAGAAAGTCGAACCCTACGAACTTTCAACTGTCAGAGGTTCTGTTCGAATTACCTCCCCCTCACCTTTGACCATAGGATGCCGTGACATAAAATCCGCTCCCACATTCTCCCTTCCGGGGATGTATTTGACCGTGAACTGATACGGTTGTAAGAGCAATGACCATCTCATTAACCTTGCGTTCAGTTTCTTGGAAGTTGCCAAGAACGTCAGAGGTTGATGGTCGGACTGCACTTTGAACGGTACTCCATACAGATAAGGTTGAAATTTCTGTACCGCCCACACTAGAGCCAAACATTCCCGTTCGACGGTGGAGTAATTCCGTTCCGCGGGTAACAGTTTTCTACTGGCATATGCCACCGGACATAGCACAGTAGGATCCTCTCGCCCTTCCTGCAACAGAGTTGCTCCAATCCCTATGTTACTCGCGTCGGTTCTTAGAACAAACGTTTTCTCCAAATTTGGGAGTTGCAGGACTGGCCTATCCACCAAAGCCTGTTTCAGTTTCCCATAAGCTTCTTCACAGCTCGGGGTCCAGACTATAGGATCTGGCGATCCTTTCTTCAGGGTTTCGGTTAACGGTGCCCCAATTTCGTTGAACTTCGGAATATATTTCTGGTAAAACCCACACAGAGACAAGAAAGACCTAACATCCTTTTTGGATTTAGGACGGGGTGCGAGTCTGACCTTCTCTACATTCTTTTCTTCCGGTACCAAACCCCCCGGGGTAATAGTATGTCCCAGAAATTCTAAGGAGTGATAGCCAATCATGCATTTGGCTGGACGGGCAGTTAACCCCTCCTCTTTCAATCTTATGAAGATCTGTTCCAATGATTTCAGGTGATTTTTCAGATTGTCAGACGCGATGAGAATATCATCCATAAACGAGACGACAGGAACTAATAACTTTCTCATCATGCGTGTGAACACACTGGGCGCATTGCTCAGCCCAAAAAGCATCACCTTAACTTCGTAATGGCCGCTCGGAGTACTGAAAGCGAGCAAGGGCCGAACCTCAGGCTTCACAGGGATCTGATAATATCCTCGGCTTAAATCGATTTTTGAAAAGTACTTTGCCCTATTTAATCTGGCAAACAGTTGATTTGTGTTTGGTAACGGCTCCACTTGGAATGTCGTACAACTGTTTAAATGCCTGTAATCAATACATAAGCGGTGCTCCCCGCTTGGCTTCCTCAACAAGACAAGCCCGACATTATAAGGAGAAGTCGAAGGAGTTATGATGTCATCATCCAGAAGCTTCTGGATTTCGGCTTCCAGGGCCTTCTCTTTCGCAAAGGGCACTGGATATATTTTTTGGCGAATGGGGTCTTGGGTAGTCAGAGTCATATCAAACTCGACCAACCCTGTCCGCCCTGGACGATCGGTAAGAATCTGTTGATGGGACTCCAACAAACGGATGACCAGTTCTGTTTCTTCAGTCGACAGATCAGGATTTATATGTACATCCTTATAGGTTTCCCCAGGTCGTAAAGGATACTCCCTATCCGCGTCTTCGCCAGATTCAGTTTCCATCGCGATCGCCATAGTCATGAGTGGGAGAGAAGTACCATCGGATCGTTCTTCATATTTTTTGAGGAGGTTAATGTGGAATATTTTAGATTTCCCCCTGATCCGGATAGCATAATTGGTACGGGACACAACCCTTTCCACCGGGAAAGGCCCCTGCCAACCAATCTCGAGTTTATTGGAACCTACTGGAAGTAACAACAGAACCCGATCCCCCACTTTAAGAGACCTATCTTTCGTCCTTCTATTGTAGTAGGCCGCGTGTCTCTTTCTGGCCGCCCTCAGATTCTGAGCTGCCAAAGCCCAACCCGTCTGGAGTTTCTTCTTTAACTCTTCGACGTATTATATGAGGATACAACTTCTTCGGAAGTTTCTTCCTCTGTCCAACATCTCAATAGGGCTTCTAAGGGACCCTTGATTGTCCTCCCGAATAGTAGAGTGGCTGGTGGCAACCCGGTCGACCCATGGGGAACCTCCCGATAGGCGAACAAGGCGGCTGAGATATACTCATCCCATCTGTCTGGTTTCTCTTGAGCCAGCTTCCGAAGCATGGTCATCAACGGTACCATTAAACCTCTCTACTTGCCCATTAGACTGAGGGTGGTACGGGCTTGTGTGAATGTGGTTAGTCTGGAAGATACGAAAGACTTCTTCCATCAGCTTACCACAGAACTGAGACCCATTGTCCGTTAGGATCTGGTTGGGAAATCCCAACCGAGTAAAGGTCTCCATCAGTGCATCAGCCACTCGCTTAGAGTCGATTGTGGCCAAAAGTATCGCCTCACCCCACATGGAACAGCAATCCACCATCGTGAGAATGTACTTATTCCTCTTCCTAGTCCGAGGAAGAGGACCAACAAGATCGATGGCAACTCTCTCGAAAGGAGAGTTCATAATGGGCATGTCACCCAAGACTACCGGAGCCGTCCAATGTTTTGGTGCCACACGCTGACACTTTGGGCACGACTTGACGTACCTACGCACGTCTCCAGTCATCCCTGGCCAGTAGTAATGGCAGGAAATGCGCTGGAGAGTTGCCCCGACACCCATATGTCCACTGAAAGAAATGGTGTGTCCCATATGAAGAAGCTGTTCCCGATAAGCCTTAGGAACTACCAGCTGTCCATGCTGGCGTTCCTCGACTCCGGCTCTCCGGTACAGTAACCGATTCTTCATATAATACTGACCCCGTCTTGGTGGGTCAGAACTTTTTGGCAACTGGTTGAAGCAAGGTTGCAAAGTAGCATCCTGGCTTTGAGCAGCTCGTTACTCCCCAGGCAAGGGATTCACGATCAAGGCTGGCGTCTGCTCATCCTCCGATTGAGATCTGGTTTGCATCGCCCCTACGTACATGGGTTCGGTTGGAATCCCTAGAAAGACGTAGCGACAACCCAAGATCATTGGGAAGATAGGATCGAGAAGAACGGCTGCCTGTATAGTGCCGGTAACATATTTTGATTTGATGTCCACCTTCGCAATTGGAAGAGACATCGCCACCGCACTCTTTGTCGCCGTTTGAATCTCAATAGATTCCCCGGTTAACTGCTCTGGGCTCACTAAGTGTGATGAAATTATAGCCTCAAACTGCAGACCTGTGTCATAGAGACACTCAACTGGTTGTCCGTTCACAAGTATCGTTTCTACTACTGGTGGTTTCTCTGAATCTTTGTTCTCAAGACCCCTCCCTTCTACCTCCTTGTTAGACCCTTCCCCGGTTTCTACAAGACAGGCCAGCATAGTGAGAGTTTTTCTGTTTGCGCCGGCAATCGGCCGTATTGTGTGTGGAGATTTGCAGTAGGCGCACCACTTTTCACTCCACTTTCTTTTAGGAGATCCAGGTGGACTCTTACCAGAGGGTTTCTTAATTAGAACTTTATCGAAAGGATCCTCCTTCTTGGTGTGAGCTGTTTTAGGGTTCTTCTTCTTTACAGACCATGTGTCTGGTGGTCGGGGATTGGGTTGTGACAGTTCCCCATTATCCCCATGAGCTAGCACATACCTTTCCGCCAATGTGTTGACTATGTCTAACCTGTCTGCCCCATTTTCAAGCAAGAAGGTTTTGCAATGGCTTAGGCATCATTCTCTTCATTTGGTCCACGACCACTAATTCTTCTAAACTTTCATAGTCGTTAGCAAATCCAGCCAATGACATCCACTCTGAAAAGGTAAGACTTAAGTCTAACGCTGTAGGCTGCGAACATCTCTCCTGGCTCTCTCTTGGACTTTCTGAACTGCTGACGGTATGTATGGGCTGTCATCTGGAACCTTTTCAATAATGCTTTTTCCAGAGCCTCATAGTCATTCTCCATACCAGGTGGCAACCTTGAATAGACCTCGTACGCGGTCCCCCTCAGGCCCTGCGAGAGTTTCAAGTTCCATTTCCCACGTTCCAGTCCATAGCCAAAGCCATCGACTGGAATTTTTGAAGATACTGGTCGATCTTCTCTTTGTGTTCATCGAATGGGAGCAAAGGGAACTCATTGCCTGGTATGGACCACCACTAGGAGTTGTTGAGTCAGGTAGAACTGTGCCTCCCACTGCACCCTCGCTTTCCTTGGCAGTTTAGCTCTAAGCTCCAACTCCCTCATGCGGAACTCATGGTCTCTGATGGCCTGTTCTGCTTCCCTTTTCTTAGTTTCGCTCTCAGCCTCCATTTTTTTTAGCTTCGCGGTCAGTTTCTATTTTCTTAGCTTCACGCTCGATCTCAAATTTTCCTAGCTTCGCGCTCAGCCTGTCTGAAGTCTCTTTCAACTTCCTGAACATATTTTTTGTAACTCTACACCATCGTAACCCATCTCACGCCCTGTAGCCTGTACTTCGGCAACATTAAATTTAGCGGATGCCATCTTACATTCAGAGGGTAAGGGAAGAGATAATTGTATATTAAATTTCAATCTCTAGTACACAACTGGTTATTTTACCTGACCACACCACGTCGTATGTCGGTCAGTCTGTGTCAGGAAGAGTATAGACAATAGCCAGGTACGGTAGGCAGAACCTATTGATAGTAGACAAGAATATCTGTCCCCTATCACTATATCAGCCAGACCTCCACCAGGATTTCAAATATCCCGCGACGTGCCCCCAGAAATTGTAACAAGCTACGTGGAGGGTCCCAAGTAACTATGTAACAATATTTCAATATTATTCTATAGCCCTGGCTGGGATAGGTCTTTGCTTGCCAACCCTCCTCCGTTTCCCCCGGACTCACTGTCACTCTCTCTTTCGACCTCAGGACCTATTTCCTGCAGGGTCGTTCTGGCTGACACGCATACAACATGACTTTCTTCAACATATTTGTAATTTTAAATTTAATAACTCAATACATAACAGCACAGAAAAAATATCTGGCGATTAACTCATAACATCTACACACAATCTAGAGAGAAAACTAGTCCATACAATATCAACACAAATATAAATATCCTAGATCATCGTTTTCCATATTGTCCCATGAATTCACCACCACCTCACAGCAAGTTCCCTGGTCTTTATTTCCCGCGTAGGTTGTTCGAACAACAAGGTTCCATCGATCCAGGATTCCAAGTTTCCGTGGCATACACGAATGTAGTGTATCCAATGGTTAGGGAAAGTGCCCTGGGATCACGTGGTACAATTTTGGTGGGGAAATACTCAAGGAGAATAAATAGGATATATGCACGGGTGTGTCAGTGACTTAGGCGGGATTTAGCCCAAAATGCAAACATACTCGATCCCAGCTCAACGAAAAGCCTGCCGAGGTGTTCTGAAAATATTCGTTCGGGCCCGCCGTGGTTCTATCTGGTATAGCCCAACAGCAGCAGGGACTTCCTAGTAAACATAATATTCTATGTCGATGCTCTGTCGAAACTTCCGGCTATATTCGCCGTCAAAAGAAGGATCCTTTCATTCCCCAGCAGTAGGATGCGGCACTTTATCTGTAAATTCTTTAAAACTTCAATACATTGTGCCGACAACAACCGACAAGGTTGACAACGGACATTTCACGCCAACCATTACCCTAGGTCATATTTGGTGCAAGGCGTGCCATTGGGTTTTCCCGAAGAACAGATAGATTACAAAGTATTCGTGTCAAATGCTCGGGTTATGAAAGTAACCCAGAGAATTCCACTCCGAAGGAATTGAGCGGATAGGTATGAGGACATGGGCCACTGTGGTTTCGCTACACGGACGAGCAATGTCGACAGATGATAGATTTAGTGACAGAGTACAAGGACATTTTCTCCGACATCCCAGGAAAGACAGACAGAATAGAACATTCCATCATTCTGACTGATAACACCCCTATCAAATGTCGACCTTATTCTATCCCTATAATTTATAGGGCAAATCTCGACAAAGAAATACTATCTCTTGAGTCGAGTGGAATAATTCAAAGATCACAGTCAGAATATTCCTTTCCTATCGTTCTTGTCACCAAAAAGGATTCAACTATTCGCCTCTGTGTCGATTTTCGACGTTTAAATAGAGTGACAAAGATCGATGCTGAGCCAATTCCAGCATGCGAGGATTTGATCCTATATATGTCTACATCTCGTATATTTTCCAAACTCGACCTCACTCGAGGTTACTGGCAAGTTTCGATGCAAGAAAATTCAATTCCTTTGACAGATTTTTCTACACCTCTAGGGCTCTATGAGTGGCAATTTCTCTCTTTTGGCCTTCGTAATGCTCCAGCCACTTTTGTATGTCTTACTAGAGATCTTCTTTCTCCACGGGGTGACCAATACATCGACATACATAGATGATATATGTATTCATACTGAAGACTGGACGTCACACCTACAGAAACTGCGACATGTCTTCGACAGGTTGCGATTATTCGGTCTTACCGTCAAACCAACTAAGGTAGAGTTGGGCATGGAGGAAATTGACTTCCTTGGCCATACCATCTGCAGAGGCCAACTCAGACCAGACGAGAAAATAGTCACGAAGATCCTTAATTTGACTAAGCCAACGACCAAGAAACAGGTCCGAAGTCTACTTGGTCGTGTAAACTATTACAGTAAATTAATTCCCAATCTGGCGGAAATCACCAGTGTTTTTTCGAATATTTTGAAAGCTTCGGCTAAATTGGATGTGCAAGATGCAAAGTTAATTGGCGCATTATCAAAATTGAAATATCTATTCAGTGTACCACCTATTTTGCGATTACCTAATCAAGATCTTACCTATTTTCTCCGCACAGACGCAAGTGCGATTTCCATATCTGGTATATTGGGCCAGTTTTACGACGGGAATTTCCACCCAGTGATGTATGTAAGCCGGAAAATCAGCCCAGCTGAATCAAGATACTCAGCTTCTGAATTGGAGGGCCTTAGCGTAATCTATTGTATTAGAAAACTGCATAGGTTTTTGGCAGGTACGGAGTTTGTAATCCAGTCCGACAACTCTCCACTTGCGGTAATGCAGTCTGGCATCCCTCAAAACAACAGGATCTACAGATGGTCCTTAATATTGGCAAACTATGCTTTTACAATCCAGCATTTGATGGGATCGTTAAACTCTTTGGCAGACCTTTTAAGTTGACCTTCAAGTATAGAGATACCTGAAGTACAGGAAAAGAGCGACTATTTATCACCAGAAACAGCTCCATACATTGATGACGTAATATTGTCTCAAACAAGATGTCCTGTATCTATCCACCAGTTCCATACATTGATGATGTAATATTGTAGCACACAAGATGTCCTGTATCTATCTACCAGCTCCATACATTGATGATGTAATATTGTCTCACACAAGATGTCCTGTATCTATCTACCAGCTCCATACATTGATGATGTAATATTGTCTCACACAAGATGTCCTGTATCTATCTACCAGCTCCATACATTGATGATGTAATATTGTCTCACACAAGATGTCCTGTATCTATCTACCAGCTCCATACATTGATGATGTAATATTGTCTCACACAAGATGTCCTGTATCTATCTACCAGCTCCATACATTGATGATGTAATATTGTCTCACACAAGATGTCCTGTATCTATCTACCAGCTCCATACATTGATGATGTAATATTGTCTCACACAAGATGTCCTGTATCTATCTACCAGCTCCATACATTGATGATGTAATATTGTCTCACACAAGATGTCCTGTATCTATCTACCAGCTCCATACATTGATGATGTAATATTGTCTCACACAAGATGTCCTGTATCTATCTACCAGCTCCATACATTGATGATGTAATATTGTCTCACACAAGATGTCCTGTATCTATCTACCAGCTCCATACATTGATGATGTAATATTGTCTCACACAAGATGTCCTGTATCTATCTACCAGCTCCATACATTGATGATGTAATATTGTCTCACACAAGATGTCCTGTATCTATCTACCAGCTCCATACATTGATGATGTAATATTGTCTCACACAAGATGTCCTGTATCTATCTACCAGCTCCATACATTGATGATGTAATATTGTCTCACACAAGATGTCCTGTATCTATCTACCAGCTCCATACATTGATGATGTAATATTGTCTCACACAAGATGTCCTGTATCTATCTACCAGCTCCATACATTGATGATGTAATATTGTCTCACACAAGATGTCCTGTATCTATCTACCAGCTCCATACATTGATGATGTAATATTGTCTCACACAAGATGTCCTGTATCTATCTACCAGCTCCATACATTGATGATGTAATATTGTCTCACACAAGATGTCCTGTATCTATCTACCAGCTCCATACATTGATGATGTAATATTGTCTCACACAAGATGTCCTGTATCTATCTACCAGCTCCATACATTGATGATGTAATATTGTCTCACACAAGATGTCCTGTATCTATCTACCAGCTCCATACATTGATGATGTAATATTGTCTCACACAAGATGTCCTGTATCTATCTACCAGCTCCATACATTGATGATGTAATATTGTCTCACACAAGATGTCCTGTATCTATCTACCAGCTCCATACATTGATGATGTAATATTGTCTCACACAAGATGTCCTGTATCTATCTACCAGCTCCATACATTGATGATGTAATATTGTCTCACACAAGATGTCCTGTATCTATCTACCAGCTCCATACATTGATGATGTAATATTGTCTCACACAAGATGTCCTGTATCTATCTACCAGCTCCATACATTGATGATGTAATATTGTCTCACACAAGATGTCCTGTATCTATCTACCAGCTCCATACATTGATGATGTAATATTGTCTCACACAAGATGTCCTGTATCTATCTACCAGCTCCATACATTGATGATGTAATATTGTCTCACACAAGATGTCCTGTATCTATCTACCAGCTCCATACATTGATGATGTAATATTGTCTCACACAAGATGTCCTGTATCTATCTACCAGCTCCATACATTGATGATGTAATATTGTCTCACACAAGATGTCCTGTATCTATCTACCAGCTCCATACATTGATGATGTAATATTGTCTCACACAAGATGTCCTGTATCTATCTACCAGCTCCATACATTGATGATGTAATATTGTCTCACACAAGATGTCCTGTATTTATCTACCAGCCCTTGTCTACTTCGGGGTAGGCTGGGACATACAACCGCTGTCTAAAAGAGAATACAAGGCCGTTAGGCACTTCATCTTTATCGACGCACTCCCAAAGGTGCCCCACTATGGCCCGGACGATGCAGGATATCCATTCGCCAAAGACCGGAAAAGTTTCGTCGACAGGATCACAGCCGAGGCAAAACGACGATGGTTTTATAAGCTTCGCGAGGACGGTGGAAATCATCTGCGATACGAAAGTAAGAAAGGGCGTACTGTCGAGTACCATATCAACACAACGGTCGAGGAGGCTCTCAATCACCCTATGCTTTCTCAGCAGATTCATGAAGCACAATTGTTATACATAGAAGGCTTCTATCCTACGGAATACGGGCTTGATCTCACACCTCGTGACATGCCTAACCTAACGAAAATATGTGTAGGGCGACACGTACAAATACCTTTCGCTACATTTCATAGGCATTAATTAAAAGCAACTCACTAGGATGTTGCGAAATCTGTCTGTGCTGCTATTTTCCTTACAAACATTAGCAACTAGTGGTCTAGGTATTGATATTTCCAATGATGCTTCTCGGATCGCTCCATTAGGTTGTAACATTAGGTTTTAGTCCCAAACTTAGAATATTCCGTTCTATCGTTAAATCATTACCGCTGTATGGATCAGATACATGGAGAACTACAACAATTACAAAAGAATACAGACATTTACTAACTGGTGCCTGTGCAAAACAGACGGAATGAGATGGTAGGATAGAATCATCAATGTGGAGCCAAGAGAACTAGACACATACAAATGAACCAAGAGAGGAGGTCAAAACGCTGGCATGCATAGGACATACATTGAATATACCTTAAAATATTATAATTTAGAAATGCCTTTGTATGGATGAAGGATGAAGGCGACGCAGATGAAAATGAAGAAAAAGTAAGAGGAGAGAGAAGAAGAAGAAGAAACAGAAGAAGGATAAGGAGAAAGAACAAGATTGAATTCAGGATGCTTTAAATTTAAAAAAACAAATAAGAAAGAAAATAAAGCTGCAAAGATATTAATGGAAGATGACGTCATAATAAATAGAAGGAATCAATAAATAAAGAGCTAACATAAGAGGATAAACTAGAATGTCTGCTTATAAGAAAAGAAGAAATCACTGACACTATCACACATATTACATCTCTAGATGTTGCTTTTCTTAAAGATGCTAATTTTCTGTGATATTCCGATATGATTCATTAATGTCTAAAGAGATCCCCTATCCATGTTATCAAACGTCCACAAACCAAATATACAGTGATGAGTTCAATTCGCTGCTTTGGTCTGTTATTTTGTGACGTGTAACTATCTGGTCAGTGAATGATCTGTTTGGTCGAAGGCAGGTCTATTCATACCTTAGTTGTTTGTCAATGGCATCTCGTAACTTCTCCAAAATGATTCTGCTCAATATTTCAACGGGAAATAGTATTCCCATACACTGCCACACCCCTGTAGATCCCCTCTCTGTTGCAGCTTCACTAGATATCCTTGTATGGCTGGTTGATCGTGGCCTGTAACGATGTTGTTTGTCGCACGTCTCTTGAGATGATTATTAGATCGTCCACATAACGGCGGTAGAGGACTCAATTTTTAATGTCTGAGGATCTTTTCTTTTACATGTAACATGAAGGTGTTCGCTAGACTGGGACCAAAAGGGCTCTTCGTGACCATTCCATCAATTTGACAAATGAGTCTTTGAGGACGTTGAGTTTGACGTTGTCGATACGTAGTAGGTCTCTCATAGGTTGATGTCGGTGTGTCTAGTTTTAGTTTCTCATATGTTGTGTGTTTACGTATGATTTTCATTGCCACAGTCTCGTGTAATTGAAATTGTTGAAAAGGGAAGCTATACCCGTGGATGCCATGTGTTTATGATTTATATCCATTGTATCTAATAATTCAAATTTTAAAGTCGTGTATTTAGGTTGTAGGTCTATTATGTATAATAATTCCACAATGAATGTCATGTGTTTATGATGTATGTCTTTTGTATCTAATAATTTTACCTTTAAAGACATGTGTGTATAATTTAGATATATTGCGTGTAACAATTTCACTACGACTGGCATATGTTTATGATGTAAATCTATTGTGTCTAATAATTCCACTACGAATGCCAGTTTCCGGAAACATTGCCATAGCCTTCGGAGCGACATGAAATACATTATTTCAACATGATCACCTGAACACGAGCAATTGATGAATTATAACATCCAGTATTTCTCCAGAGATTGGAGCAAAATGCAGAATACGATTGGATGTTCTTGTAGACAGGCATGGCAGCAAATAACAGTGTATTGTTATTTTTATGTTCATAATTTAACCAAAGAAGAAGTGCAGGGCAGGTTTCAAAAAGACAGTTACAAACAACAGACAACAGCAGTGAATCTACAAACCCCTCTACTTAAAATAATCCATATGATAGAGAGTATTTTGTACTTCATAATGGCATTGCTTTTGTTATTATTATTTCTTTTTCTCAGTCCTCTTTCTGTGTCTCTTTACTCTTATTACAGTCTACATTAATGCACGTTAGCCATCAAATATCGACGGAAACATGACCCGCCTGTACTGTAAGACACTCATATCCACCATGAACTCCCAGATAACACTTTGTCTTCCATCTCATCTTCATAATTTCTACTTCTCCTGTCTCTCTCTCTCTACACCCTGCCATGCCCCGTTGCTTGCTATTTCACATCCCTATCCGCTCATTTTCTTGCCGTCCTTTCTGGACCGTTCACACCCCGTTCTCTGTTTGTCTGGTATGTACTATGCCTTCTCTCAGAATTTACCCTATTTGAAGCTTCCACATTTTATTTTATTCTGCTTATATTTTATTTACCACGATTCCACAAATTATGATTGATGTATTGACTGTAATTTCATTTTAGTTGTTTGAACATTGTAGTCTTTGCTTAGTTTGCTGATTAAAGCATTGCACCGCAACGTTCTCTGTTGTTGTTGTTGTTGTTGTTGGTGTTGTTGTAACTGTGTTGTGATAAGTTGTGTGTCACACCCAAAATCTAATTAGTTTTATGTGGGTGGTACTGAGCTCCTATTAGATAGATGTGATTGGTGTTGATTTTAATTTTAATAGTTGAGATGTTTTGAAACGGATATGATGCCAGAAGATCCAGGGAAAACCGCACAGAGCTGGGAATATTCAAGCTCATTGTCCCGGATATGCACCAGGGTACCTTTCTGACGGTCCTTAAGATAATTATAATGTTATCTTAAATACATTAGTGTGTAATTATTAATGTAAGTATAACACTTTCTGTGTAATCATTAATGTAAGGAAAGAACTATCTACGTAATCATTAGTGTAAGAATAGAATTATCTATTCAATCATTAATATAAGAATAGAACATACGTTGTATTCATTACAGATTCAAAGAGTATGCTTAGCAAGGTGGAGAAAGGAATGTTTCGTGTGGAATGGCTCTCGTCGCTTCAGAGGTCACAGATTGTGAGAATTGTATGGATATTTTGCCTGGCCTTGCGGGGGTACGGAGGAATGAACAGGCTGATAGGCTAGCAGAGAATGCACCTCTTGGTGGTATTTTGCCCATGGACAAGGGGGAGGTGGTCGTGCGCTTGTGGGACCAGGTGGAGAAGGCGGAGGAACAGATTACCTATTTGTGGAGAGAATTAGGTTGCGTAGGATCGGCAGAGGTCCTGGAAGAATCTCAAAACTGAGAGGGAAGACCAGGAGAACTTTTAATCAGATATCGGTGGGAACGGTTAGTAGTATTCTATTCGCTGGCTGTTGAACGAGGGGACGGAGCACGTTTGGGAATGTTCTGAGTACAGTGATGTTGGTTCTCAACTCAACTCAACTCAACTCAATAACTCATTAATCTTTAATATTAGATCGGAACTCTCTCTGCAATCATTAATGTAATACCAGAACTTTCTGCAGTAATTATTGTAAGAATAGAGATCTGCATGTAGTCACTCATCATTAGTGTAAGATGAGAACTGTCTCTGCAATCATTAATATACGATCAGAACTGTCTCTGCAATCTTTAATGTAAAGTCAGAAATCTCTCTGCAGTCATTAATGTAAGAATAGCACTCGCTGGGTAATCATTAATATAAGATCACATCTCTCTCTCTCTCTCTCTCTCTCTCTCTCTCTCTCTCTCTCTCTCTCTCTCTCTCTCTCTCTCTCTCTCTCTCTCTCTGTCTGCAATCATTAATGTAAGAATATAACTCTCCATGTAGTTATCAAACAGTATTGTAAGATCAGAACTCTCGTTGCAATCATAAATGTAAGAAAAGAACTCTCCATGTAGTCATTAATCATTAATGTAAGAAAAGAACTCTCCATGTAGTCATTAATCATTAATGTAAGAAAAGAACTCTCCATCCATCCATTATCCAACAAACGCCAATGCCGGTAAGCGCTGGCGGTCATGGCAGTGAATTATGGAAAATGAATGTACCACTGTGAAAAAGCTTAGAAGCAAAGGAGATGTGACAACTGGAATGATCAGTGGAAGAATAGGCAGACAGAGAGAAATAAAGCTA
>JACEFZ010022496.1:0-25678 GCA_014155875.1 Cepaea nemoralis | reverse complement strand
TTTAAAAAGGAATTTGGAAAAAAAACATATTTAGTAAGAACACGAAGAACAAAGAGTGGTTTCTAAGACGATTTTTGGAAATTCTTAGATTAGGGTAAATAACACACTCCTGAAAGAGGCTAAAAAACTAAAACATTTTAAAAATAATAAAAAAGAGATGCACTTTTTTGGTCATTTGATGAGAAGAGAGGCATTTGAAAACATCGTGACAACTGGAAATATCAATGGGAAAAGAGACGGAGGCAGACCAAGAGAAATGATGTTGGATGGACTGAGACGGTGGCATGAGAGAATATAATCAACAAAGTTCATTCAGAGCAACAAAGACCGAGATCTGCGGAGAGACATGAACGACTACAGCTGCTGACAGGGTGCATGATGATGATGATGATGATGATGATGAACATATTAGTATATTTGTTTTAGAAATCAATTAACGCTAGGGAGATCTTCATGGCGAAGTGGTTAAGTCGCCTGTCTCGCGATCGGAGGGTTTTAGGTTTGTTTTCGGACTCAATAGGTTCACGGGTGGAGTTTCCTCAAAGATCCTGGGGGTGGTCGCTGAGAAATAACACTTGCAGAAGAGAAATAACACTTGCAGCAGAGAAATAACACTTGCAGCTTCCACCAGAAACAACACTTGCAGCAGAGAAATAACACTAGCAGCAGAGAAACAACACTAGCAGCATAGAAATAATACTTGCAGCAGAGAAACAACACTTGCAGCAGAGAAACAACACTTGCAGCATCCACCAGAAACAACACTTGCAGCAGAGAAACAACACTAGCAGCATAGAAATAACACTTGCAGCAGAGAAACAACACTAGCAGCATCCACCAGAAACAACACTTGCAGCATCCACCAGAAACAACACTAGCAGCATAGAAATAACACTTGCAGCAGAGAAATAATACTTGCAGCATAGAAATAACACTTGCAGCAGAGAAACAACACTAGCAGCAGAGAAACAACACTTGCAGCATCCACCAGAAACAACACTTGCAGCATAGAAATAACACTTGCAGCAGATAAACAACACTAGCAGCATAGAAATAACACTTGCAGCAGAGAAACAACACTAGCAGCATAGAAATAACACTTGCAGCAGAGAAACAACACTAGCAGCATCCACCAGAAACAACACTTGCAGCATAGAAATAACACTTGCAGCAGAGAAACAACACTAGCAGCATAGAAATAACACTTGCAGCAGAGAAACAACACTAACAGCATAGAAATAACACTTGCAGCAGAGAAACAACACTAGCAGCATAGAAACAACACTTGCAGCATCCACCAGAAACAACACTAGCAGCATAGAAATAACACTTGCAGCAGAGAAACAACACTAGCAGCATAGAAATAACACTTGCAGCAGAGAAACAACACTTGCAGCATAGAAATAACACTTGCAGCAGAGAAACAACACTAGCAGCATCCACCAGAATCAACACTTGCAGCATCCACCAGAAACAACACTAGCAGCATAGAAATAACACTTGCAGCAGAGAAACAACACTAGCAGCATAGAAATAACACTTGCAGCAGAGAAACAACACTAGCAGCATAGAAATAACACTTGCAGCAGAGAAACAACAATAGCAGCATAGAAACATACACTTGCAGCATCCACCAGAAACAACACTTGCAGCATAGAAATAACACTTGCAGCAGAGAAACAACCTAGCAGCATAGAATTAACACTTGGCAGCAGAGAAACAACACTAGCAGCATAGAATAACACTTGCAGCAGAGAACAAACACTAGCAGCATAGAAAATAACACTTGCAGCAGAGAACAACACTTGCAGCATAGAGAAATAACACTTGCAGCAGAGAACAACACTAGCAGCATCCACCAGAAACAACACTTGCAGCATCCACCAGAAACAACACTAGCAGCATAGAAATAACACTTGCAGCAGAGAAACAACACTAGCAGCAGAGAAACAACACTTGCAGCATCCACCAGAAACAACACTTGCAGCAGAGAAATAACACTAGCAGCAGAGAAACAACACTTGCAGCATCCACCAGAAACAACACTTGCAGCAGAGAAATAACACTAGCAGCAGAGAAACAACACTAGCAGCAGAGAAACAACACTTGCAGCATCCACCAGAAACAACACTTGCAGCAGAGAAATAACACTAGCAGCATAGAAATAACACTAGCAGCATAGAAATAACACTTGCAGCAGAGAAACAACACTTGCAGCATCCACCAGAAACAACACTTGCAGCATAGAAATAACACTAGCAGCAGAGAAACAACACTAGCAGCATAGAAATAACACTTGCAGCATCCACCAGAAACAACACTTGCAGCAGAGAAATAACACTTGCAGCAGGGAAATAACACTTGCACCAGAGAAACAACACTTGCAGCATACCACCAGAAACAACACTTGCAGCAGAGAAATAACACTAGCAGCATAGAAATAACACTTGCAGCATAGAAATAACACTTGCAGCAGAGAAACAACACTTGCAGCATCCACCAGAAACAACACTTGCAGCATAGAAATAACACTAGCAGCATAGAAATAACACTTGCAGCAGGGAAATAACACTTGCAGCAGAGAAACAACACTTGCAGCATCCACCAGAAACAACACTTGCAGCATAGAAATAACACTTGCAGCAGAGAAACAACACTTGCAGCATCCACCAGAAATAACACTAGCAGCATAGAAATAACACTAGCAGCATAGAAATAACACTTGCAGCAGAGAAACAACACTTGCAGCATCCACCAGAAACAACACTTGCAGCATAGAAATAACACTAGAAGCATAGAAATAACACTTGCAGCAGGGAAATAACACTTGCAGCAGAGAAACAACACTTGCAGCATCCACCAGAAATAACACTTGCAGCAGAAAAATAACACTTGCAGCATCCACCAGAAACAACACTTGCAGCAGAGAAATAACACTTGCAGCATCCACCAGAAACAACACTTGCAGCAGAGAAATAACACTTGCAGCATCCACCAGAAACAACACTTGCAGCAGAGAAATAACACTGTGGTACGTAAACCTGTCCGGGTTCACTGTAAATGTGCAGCTGTGTACACCCGTAGAGACATTTAATTGTTGCAGTCCAAATGTCGTGTTTGAGTCACTAATGCAGCTGGAAAAGAATTATCGGGATCTCGTGAGCGCGTGGGGGTCGCTTTACTAAACCAATTAGTCGCAATTTCGCGGCAAACGCACGAACTAAAGTTTACTGTTATGTGAACGTGTCTGCGCTTTAGCCTAATTTTAGCATTCTGACTGGCCATAATGATTACATTTAAAACAACAGCCGACTGTCGCTGTTTAAAGTGCTAATTCTGCTCATATCAGTCTTCCTACATTACTTCTTCTTATTCAGCGTTCCGAGCCATCTGAGGTTCTTTGCTGCAGATACAATCCGTCTCCATTCGTCTCTCTGGTTGACCTTCTCTTGCCTGTCGTTGATTCCAAGTGCTTGTAGGTCTGTATATATATTATCTCTCCACCGTCTTCTTGGTCTACCTCGGGGTCTACGGTCATTTATTTCCTGAGTAAGCGAGTTTTGTTTCCCTATTATCTTCCATTCTTTCTATATGTCCCAGCCATTGTAGTCTATTAGCCTTCATGATACCAGTGATTAGCGGGACTTAAACAGATCATAAATGTCTTTGTCACTTCTTCTTTTCCACTCTTCACTTTCTTCTACATTACAGTAAACTTTATTCTCAGTATAGTCCTGCTATAGTATCACAGCCTGGGAATCAGAGATAAGTAGCACTTTGTTCTAGTTATTTTATCTTTCCGTTCTTCTATCCCTGTTCTTATGCCTTAATGTTGTCACTGTAGTGTCTTCCCCCGTGTTTATATGTTGTGTTTTGTGTATTTGTTTGCTGATAAAGGCTAGTCGCCGCAGCGTCCTGTTTCCGTAACTGTGTGCTGTAAAGCGGGCGATTTGGAAGCAGACCGCCGTGCGTTTGTTTCCACAGAATGGTATGAACTATGAGTGCCAGTCGTTCAGAAATCGATGGCAAAGAACGTAAACAAGGCCAGGAATCACAAACAGCCCAAAAAATGCTGGGGTTGACCGCGACGACTTGTAAAGAATATGCAACAAACTTTTAAAGCTTTGTGTTATTTTAAGTTGGTAACATCTCCACAGCTTTACCGCAGTTCCGCTAATTTTATTCATACTTCTACTACTATTTTTTTTTAACAAGCTGAACCGCGCATAAATGCCTTTGAATATAAATGTTATAAACGATTTCTAAGAATATCTTGGATAAAGAAAAGAACAAATGCATCCATACTTCAAGAGCTGAATACTGAAGAAGTTTGGCTATTAACACGATAAAACAAAGAAAACTGAAATATTTTGGTCACTCGATACGTCATGAAAGTTTGGAGAGAACAATAATTTAGTAGTATATGCCTGGGTAGAGAGGAAGGGGAAGGCCAAAGAGAAGATGGGTGCAGAATGTGGCGGATGATCTCCAGATGGGTTTATCGGCCGCGGGACATCTTGCTTATGATCGAGAGGTTTTCCGGAAGGTTGTTTTGGGAGTGAGGTTCTGCAAAGGACATGCTACTGAATGAATGAATGAATGAATGAATAAATGACTGAACTATTGCTGCTGCTTTTATAACAGCACGCTACTACTACTACTACTACTACTACTACTACTACTACTACTACTACTACTACTACTACTACTACTACTACTACTACTACTACCTCATCATTAAAATTATAATTATAGTCATCGTCTACCTCTTCTTCTTCTGCTCCGAAAAGTATTTTAGTTACGCTGTTGATGTTAACAGAAAAGCTGCGATATTTGCGCTATTCGGCCCACACGCTCGTCTTCAGCATACAACAACCAACACACTGATATAATTTTTTTCCCGCATATCCTTTACAGGACATCGCTATCAACATCAGCATCTTTGAGCTGATTGTTGATTACTTGGCAAGATTCCATGCAGTAGTTTGCCATTGCTTTCTGAGCGACCGGCTCACATTCCCCGTAAGTTACGAACGCGGCGAGAACCGCTACCGATTCTCGCGCAGGATATGTTACTCACGAGAATATAGGGATTGCGGAGAAAGACGTTAACGCCTATGCGAGGGAGACAGCCGATATAATATCCCCACAGATATTCATTTGTTCACTTCCTGCATTGTGCACCTATCGAGATGCAGCGAAATGAGCCAGGCGATGAGTCGTGCAACATATTGTTTGCGGCTTCTATATGTAAATTCACGAATGGAATACAGTTTTGGATTTGAGGATAGATTACTATTCTTCTTTGACCTTTGTTTTAAATGTAACATAATAATCAACCTTCGTAAGCCGTCCTTGTGCAAGCAGAAAGACATGTTAGTCAGTTTAAAATTACCGTGGTAGACAATCGACATTACTGTGCGAACATGTGTATATTTCAGTTTGAAGGATTTATCTAATTAATTCACGTAAGTTGTGTGATTTCTGCAGTATGTACCTGACGAGATGCAGCGAAATATGCCAGGCCATCATTTATGTTTTACCAGTTTCCTTTCCACCGATAGCATACCCCCACAGACATTCAGGAGTGCTCAATACAAAATTTTTATTAATATGATCGCCAAGAGACAGTTCTTAAATAGTTATTTAGGCTCGTAGATCCCTTATTTGCATATTTATCCTTCATAGGGGTAAATGAATCAGCGCATTTTCCTTCTTTGCTACAGGGGTTTGAGAAATATTACCACAGCCAGGGACAAAAGTTCATTAAGATACCCGGTACAAAGGGAGGCTGTATTTCATAGGTCAAAGAACTTTGTCAGCCGGAAAGTGGAAAATATGACCAAGACAAAAGCTCGTTTAACCTCCACTCCAACCTCGCTCATCCCAAATACTCCATTGTGCTTGAGATGAAGGTACTACCCAATGCCGGTAACTTCAGTCTCTCTCTCTCTCTCTCTCTCTCTCTCTCTCTCTCTCTCTCTCTCACACACACTCTCTCTCTCACCCCATTTTTTTTTCGCGCGCGCAAAAGCCACACACACCTGTTGTCACAATAATATGGAAAATGGAACGCTTTTCCCAATGTTTAGTGCATGATGCATTCAATGAAACCGTTAAAGTTAGTTAGTTCCATATCCTTTATAGGATGTCGCAGTCAACCCCAGCATTTTTTTGTTTGCTGTTTGTGATGTATAGGCAAGTTTATGTTCAGTAGTTTACCATTGCTATCTGAACGACAGGCACCCATACCATTGAATTAAAACCAACGCAAGACGGTCTGCTTCCAAATCGTATGCATCTGTGTTTCGAACCAGGATTGCGGGATCACGAATTGCGTTCGTAAGTCCTTCGCCGGAAAGCCGACTCTGTTAAACTTGTTAAAAATAAAAGTAGGTGTGAATGAACGAACGAACGAACGAACGAACGAACGAACGAACAATCTTTATTTTCAAAGAGTTAAGAATTGGGCACGCAGGCCCGTCTGACATTCTGCCCTTCTTCTCTATTTCCTCTCATACATTCTTTCATTCAACATCATTTATGAAGCAAATTTTGACAACAAAAGAACAATAGCATTAAAACGCATGAAAAACAATCAATAACAAATGACTCACTGAGGCAGTGTTTAACATGGGCATTGTAAATACCCAAGGAGGATGTAACGTGCCATACATATGGGAATGTTTTTTGGCTAGTTGTCGTTTGAGATAAGTTACCATTATTATTGTCTCTTTTTGTTTTTGTTTATGGGGTATGTAGTCTGTACTGAGGTAGTGTTCAAACTAAAGTAATGAGAACACTTGAGGCATGAACGAATTCCACTTGAAAAATGTTAGTAAGTATGAAAGCAGAATCATCAAGTAATGAATGTAACACTGCACCATGCAAATACACACTGTTTCATACAGAATATAGATTTTTTTTTGGGGGGGGGGGGGGTAAATGTCAAATTAAACAGAGAAGCCACAAACAATATGTTGCACGATTTATTGCCTGACATATTTTGCATCTCGTCAGGTGCATACTGCAGAGTTACATAACATATGAGGCAAATAAACGCAAATTAGTGAGTCGTTCCATACGAGGCACATACATTAATTATACTTTGGGTGAAATACTTAAACATGTAGTCATTGATAATGTTCGGATGTGGATCGCCAGTTATGCCTACGATATTCGCACATTTAAAACAAAGTCTTTCTGTATGCACAAAACTGAATGGAACCGCCTAATTACTAATGCCTCGACGTATCTGAGCAGTCGTGTTAAATGTTCGTCGAATACAATATATACACAACGCTTCTCTGTGTAAACATTATGATGGCTATTAAAATATCTCGAAATCGCCGAGCTGTGCGTTTTATTACCCATTAACTGCGCAGGGACTCCTGAAGACTGATTAACTCTATTTACCGCCCACACTGGTATGTGTTCAGTTAACACCATTTGCTAATTGTCGTTCCGTTGCTTGAAAACTCACATTGGAATTGATCAATACAGTTTGATTTGGTGTACGGAGATAATAGTTCTTTCACAGATCGGAGTTGGTATTGAGGTAATTTGATATCCTATCATTGATTCAGCAGCAATAAATGTTTGGTTTATTGCTGCTTTAAGTCGATCATGTATGTATTTGTTTCATTATATAATCCCACCGAAAGTTTGGGGATCGTTGATTCTGTTAGGGTAGGCTTGGGTAGCTGGCAGTGACACTCGATGAAACCGGCTGGAATCCATTAGATTGCAGAGTCTGGTTAAGGGTGTCCAATTCTTCTTTTAGAGTATCGTCGGGGAAAATCTGTCTAGCTCGATTACAAACAGGCTCAGTCCCAGGCCACGCTTATATTGAATAGGTATAAAGATATTGAAATCTATATCTATAAAACACAATGTATGTATGTATGTATGTATGTATGTATGTATGTATGTATGTATGTATGTATGTATGTATGTATGTATGTATGTATGTATGTATGTATGTATGTATGTATGTATGTATGTATGTATGTCTGTCTGTCTGTCTGTCTGTCTGTCTGTCTGTCTGTCTGTCTGTCTGTCTGTCTGTCTGTCTGTCTGTCTGTCTGTCTGTATGTATGTATGTATGTATGTATGTATGTATGTATGTATGTATGTATGTGTGTCCGTTCTTTATGCGTTCGCGAATGGTCCATCCGATTGAGATGAAATTTTCTACATGTTTTCTTTTCATTCCCGTGCAACCAACTGTCATAGTTTTTTAGTGTACAATCAGCTATTTACTTATAAAAATGTAATATTTAAATTTACATGATCATTTCTATATAGCGAGGGGACTTAACGTAAGAACAGTTATTTTAAGGGGCTGGCCTGTCAACAACTTAACTGACAGGCATCATCGGGTACTTCTCACACACTCGTACAAGACAACTTGCAAGTCGTGTGGGAGGCAAAATGCATGGTCCATTTTATTGCCGTTGGCTCGCTTACAAGCGGTAAACAGTCGCTAATGCAATACACAATATATAGCCACAGAATTATCTAACACAAACTGCTAACCCTATGCTAACTCTATCTACGAGTGAACCCAAAACTCCTAACGTTATTCTAAACGATGTGAACGCCCCAAGTCCAGTCTCCCGTCTGCCGAACATCTCTCCCCTGGTTACACACCACGCGGGGGTGACCTTCCCCTTCGTGCGTGTTACCTCACATCGCACGCTGCTGGCAAAACGTGGCCTGTTGAGTGTCTACTCAACTGTGCTCTGGCTTCATGAGGTGTGGTGGTATCGTGATTAGAGTGCTAACTCTCTGCACATCGCCTGCGTGTATCACGAGGGAGTGGCTAACCTTCCACGATTCCCTCATCTCCCCTGCTCTTGCCTCGGGCACCGTATCTCCTCCTGGTCCCTCCAGGATTGACCGCTCTCCCTGGCGGAGGGGATGCGGTTGAGTCTTTGACACACACCCGCCCCCCTTGTGTTGCGTCATCAACTTTCACTTATTGGTTGTGACGCAAGGAGGTTTCTACACAAAAAATTAGTGTCTCTAATTTTTGTCAAAGACTCTAGATAACCTGGCTCTGGGCTTTCCAATAGGACTATTAACAACTATTGTCACAATGTAGCAAAGCCTCACTTGGCTACTGGCAATCGCCACAAACTTGCCTGGTTGGCGTGAGCCCCTTCTCACATGCTATATTATATTTATCAGAGGTATGTCTGAACCGGACCGTTGTCTTATAAGACCTGCCCTCACATAGTAAATTAACTTACTACCCATACAAAGTTGACTTTATTAGGGTCAACACATGAATTGCTTCATGTCCCCCATATAATATTTAACAACCATTCTACAAGAGTGTGTGCGACAGGCTTTACCTTCTTCGCTTCCGCGCGTAAGACCTCATTTCACTGTTAATTTAGTTCTTCGTTGTCTATTATGTCCCCTGGCCCCAAAGTTATCTGCCTTTGATCTACAAATAGTGTATGCAATTTATATGTTTGTTTTTCTGGTTGTTTGCGTGTTTGGATGTAATAAATCTACTAATCTAACTTCTACTCTATATTTCTAACTTATCTGTGTATGTATGTTAGTTTTTTTGAGTGCCATAATTTTGCTCAATGTGGCCACAAACAGGTGTATAACACTAATTCGTGACTACATTCCATTGTTATGAGACCCAAAATACTGTATTCTAAGTTCTAAACTATATCACAGACAACACATTCACACTACCAGAATTTCCCTAGCGAAAACCAACATTAGCGCAAACCAATATTAAAGAATTTGCTGACTGCTTGCATTCTCTCCCGTCTATCTTTCATTCATTCTCACTTTCACACTTCTGTCATACTCCTTTCACCCTTACTTCTATCACACATCACTCAACCCTTCATACTTATTCTTGTGCTTATTTAAAAACCTTTGAGTGAGACTGTACACGTTTGGCTCAGTTTGAGATGATTGAGCCTCATGACTGTGCGCTAGTCATTGCACGAGTCATATATGTACATTATATTTACATGGGCGAGACAGGGTTGATGGCTTGTCCCTTTGATCTCTCATCTAGTATTTTATATTCTAATAAACTATTCTCCTTTTATAATTAAGTATTTAATGTGTTACCTAAGTTGTATTATGTTAATTATATGATCTGTTTATTCTACTCGTTATGTTTATCTAATCTAGGGGATGTAATGTAACTATTTAAATGTAATTAGTGTGATATGAGTTATGTACCTTAATTAAATGGATGATGTGAACACAATTTATGTACTTTTCTAAATACTATGTTAAATAATGTTTTTAAATGCACAAAGGAATTCTATGAGTGATATTCTTAATCTAAATGGTGTAAATGATGTATGTTAACTTATTTATTCTTTTTAATCTATTATGATGTCAAATGATGATACTAATAAATGGTAGTATTTGAAATGTGGTATGGTTTTATTAAGATGGAATAAACTACACTAACATGAAGCTAAGTGAAATATAACAATCTAAATAGTACTATTCATATTATAAATTTAATTTAACTTGTAATTACCTATTCTTATGTCTAAACTAATATTCTATTTTAATTTTAAGTTAAGTAAATGGGTTAATTACTGTACTCACTACACTATTTAAGTAAATGAGACTTATTATATTACCTAATTCTATCTCTCATCTATCACTATGTTAAAATATTATCTTACATATCACATTAAGTTTATATACACAGTATTCAGTTCTCTTAGGTTAGTAGTTGCCTTCATGTTTGAATATTGGTATAGGCACAATATAACTACATAATTTGCCTGGGTATCTGAAATACATTTTACGGTCATAATAATGTTCATCGGTAGTGCACGTGTAGAGATTCGCTGGTGTCGTAGCTTTGGTCTTTATGTGTCTGAAATTAAGCACTGTTCTGACACTGTTTTCTACATTTCACACAAATGATACACCGGCCTGGAGCTTAGTTGGAAATGAGCTGTCCTGATTCACACGGTAGTATCTAAGTTCTGTAGCACAGTTCTTAAGTTAATGTCTACGGACACATGATAGTTCGTTGTACTTGGTACACTCTTAAGCACACAATGGGTGTATATGTAACCTATTTTACATAGTATATTGTACTGTATTCATGTACTAACTATCACTCTACATTATTATGTGGGATTTCAGGTATTATTACCTCAGATGGTAAAATTAGTGACCACCTGTATATCCGGTCATTTCGATGCACACCACTTTCTGTGACCGTGATCGGGGAGTTGTCGGTCTGGACAATGCAGTGAACATCCGTCAGAACTCGATGGAGCTTTCTCACTGCATAGATGACGCCTAGGGCTGCAACTGTGATATGCAATCTCTGGACTCAGCAGGTGTGATCTTACGGCTCACGTAGCAACTCGGGTGGAAGATGCCCTCAAAACATTGGCCTAGTACTGGTAGCATCTGTCCTAGAATAATAAACGAGCCTAGGATTAGGCAAGCGGAGGATTGGAATATTTACAAAAAAGAATTTTCATTTTTGACAATGCAGAAATTAATAATGCATCTTTCACATTTCATTTCACAAATGCCTTTTAAAACATAGGAATATAGAATTGTAATTTTTGAGTAATTTACTAATCTCAAAAGGCTTCTGACCTGTTTCTTTCTGTTAGACATGGTCAGATTTATAATTATGGTACTAATTTTCAGGTCAGTCTATAGTTGGACTTGAGAAATGACATGACCCAAAAATGAATTTATTTTAGGCATAATTTGACTTTGCTTGGTTTCACAGTGAGACCGAAGAGTCGCACTCTGTCAAAGGCATGTCTCAGTTTCAGTAGGTGTATTGTTCAGTCATCAGTATTCTGATTTATTCATGTGTCTTCTGTAAGTTCACTACCTGTATGCCCCTCGTCGGATTTGCCAGTCTCGCTAACTAGTGTAGTTGCGCTATGTATGTCTGTCGTCTGATCCCTTGGTGTTGTTGCAATATGTTCGTCTGTCTCTACTTCTGTCTGTTGTCTTGAAAAGTAAAGTTTACGCATGTTGACATGGAATATCTCTAAGTGTATGTTTATCGATATTTCATAGTCAACATGTACCATGGTTATGTACCACCTTGAATAGTCGTTGCCATTTCGCTGGTATGGAAGTAGCCTAAATCTGTCTTGATCAAGTTCAAGATCACTGGTTCTTGCACCGTTGTTTGTGTGTTTGTGGTAGAACTGACCCTTCCTCTATCAAATGGCTTGGGAGCCAATATAGAAGGTTGTACTTCAGTTGTAGGATGTCTACCCTTAAACTTTTGTACCAATTGTTGGCAGACATTACACGCAAATACATTATGAAAACATAATTTTATCTTCTTGAAAAAACCTGGTCTGGTGTTGTTGTATGCAAGATGACCAGTCACCGGTGTTTTATGTGCATATTTTGGCATAGTTAACCGGTGTTGTTCAGGTAACACCTGTTCATGGTTACCAGTAGCATGACCTGTAGTTGAAATGCCATTTTTATATCTAAATAAACAAGATGCATTTTTGGTCACTCTGGCTTTGACCTTTAACAATTTTAAGTATGGAGACACATTAAGAGTAGATTTCTGGTGGTGTAAAAGTTTCTGTTTGTTTGTGTCATCTGTGCTGGTTGTAGAAAGCATCAGTAGTGTCTCATCTTGTAATATGTTATGATGTTTTGACGTGTCTGTTTTGGCTGTTGTAATAGTTGCCTTTACTTTTTCCCATGCAACTATTTCATCAATCGTACAATGTTTCAGTTGGGGTAAGCACCCCAGAATTAAATCAGTAAAAGGGTTGTTCAGTATTGCACAGGTAAAGGTACCAGAGAGAAAAGGAGAGTCAATCTGGGCTTTTGCCAAAGGGTAGATTTCAATGTTACCCGAAAAAGTACGGCATTTGACAGTATCACCTGTGTAATCACCCGGATTCACCAGTTCTTTCCGAAGACCAATAAGGGTACTGCCGCTGTCCAGCAAACACTGGCATGCTACATCATTGACCATCGCATTGTGGAACACAAGATTGCCTCTGGAGGCTACTGCTGCGTTTACACTCTCAGATGAGCATAGTACTGTATGTCCACACTCTAGTTTCGCGTCTGTATGGAATTGGTGACATCGTTCACAGCTGTCGAAGCTCAACATATCGTATGCACCACAAACATTTTCTGCTTGGTTATTAGGTAAGTCACTTTCACTCTCAGATTCATTCTCACTACCACCATCTGAAGAGGTGTCAATCAAAATGGCATTATTGGCTTTCATACGCTGCCGGCCAAGGCACTTATTACTATAATGGCCATAACAGGAACAAAAAAAACATTTGATGGCACGCCTGTATGCAGATCTTTTACTTTGCTGTTTCTTGATCACATTTTCAAGATGCGCCGGATAATTTGGCGATTTGTCACACATAGCATAAGTGTCATGTAAAAGGTGACAATGGATACATTTTTCCATTTTCCTATCTTTCTTATCGTATTTCTGATAAGGTTTCCTATTACTTTGGTAGTTTTTAGTTTGGTCTTTGACAAAGGAAACTATTTCAGAGTCATTTGAGGTCTTAAACACATCTCTGTTGGAAGAAAAATATGCTGATCCTTTCTTTTCAAACTGCTCTATGTTTTCAATGTCTGACTGCTGCAAAAATTTGGCAAAAGGAGAAGGTATGGTAGATATAACCTTGTCCATAGCAATTAAGTTTTTTAATCTATCAAAGTCTTTTCCTATATTAGCTGCTTTCAGCCACCTGTCTAGTACACTCTGTACATTTGAAACATAATCAATAAAGGTTTTCACTAGGTTTAGGTTTTAGGTTTGAGAACTGAACCTGATACCCAGGGGCATCAAGTAAAAAGTGCTGCATAATCCTATCATGGATGTATTGATAGCTAGATCTAAGCTCTGTCGGTATAGTTTCTATTACTTTAAGGGGCTCACCACTGAGATTCTTCGTATAAATTGGGGCCCACATCTCTAATGGAACTTGATGGTATTTAAATTGATATTCTACATTCTCTGTCCATGCTGATATTGAATCATCTTTACAATATGGTTTGATAATATTCTTGTATTTATTAAACTTATTTTCCTCTTGTTGACTTCTAAGTTTAGTGGCAGAGATTTCTGAGTGTGACTCTACCTCCCTCTCTTTCATCTTTAACTGTGTCTCTGATTCTACTTGTATCTGTTTTTCTTTGACTCTTGTCATTTCAGCTATCTCTTTTTGCTTTAATTCTTTGTCCTGATCTAATTGCCTTAGCTTTAATTCCTTATCCTGTTGTAATTGTTGTTGCTTAATCTCTAATTCTTTTTGCTTAATTTGTTTTTCATCTTCTAGCTGTTTCTGTTTTGTTATCTCAGCTAGTTGAGCAATCTCTTTTTGATGCTGTCTTTCTTCTTCTCTTTCTCGTGCGCGTTCATTTCTTTCAGCATCTTCTTTTCGTATGCGATCAGCTTTTTCAGCCTCTTTTGCTTCTTTAAAATTTTGATCTGCATATTGTTGTAGTTCTTTCCCTGTTAATTCTAGTTCTTTACCTGCTTTTATGAAATCTGATAAAGTTGCCATCTTAATTTAGTAATTGGCTAGCAGTGACAGACAATGATCTTTTTATTAATTATTTATCTTTGATATGCTATTTTTATTCACCAATGAGCGCAAAGAATTGTACTCTTTGCTTGTGCCCTGCAAAATTTAATGCTGAAAAAACAGAGCACAAAAAATACAATAGTGTCTCAAAAGCTGAAAAAGAGATGCACTATTAATCAAATTGCATGCCAAAATATACAAGTGTACTCAGCTTTAACGTTCCCGAGGATCGGGGAACGGAACTCCGTTGCCACAGGTCACCTTGGTACTTTCGGGTGGAGGCACGTGTCGTTACCAGCAAACTATCTTTGGTACTCAGGGCCGTAATCAAGTGTAGTACGCCCTTTTATATGCAGGGCCGTAGTAATTAGGCCTATTACACGATATGTTAACCCCGACCCCTAAGGACAATGACTTAGACAATGACAGACAGGTTCACGAACAACTAGAATATGTATTAAATACATTAAATGTCAATGTCCTGTCTTTGCTCTATCAGTTATTGCCTTACGTTACTAATCTATTTAATTTCTGTATGTGTTGTGCAGGCAAGTATCATCTGCCTGGCCAAAAAATAGTTCCATCGTGACGGTAAACACATAGAAAATATGACCAAAAATATGCATATCTGCTTTTAAAGAAATAAAAATAACATCATAATGTTTAAATAAATAAATATATTCCTTTAGTAGTTGAAATAAATAAATAATAAATGATATAACGTACCGATTCAGGCGAGCAGCTGTTTAGCAATTTTCTACACACTCGATTGCTGTATGCTAATGAGCCCAGACGACTGTTTGTCAATCATCTGACGTCACAGCACAGCGCGATGAAAAATCGATATTGTTGGCTAGATTCATATCGCTCCGCCGTGAATCATTTTTGGTACTCATTTCTCAACAAAAAGGTAAATATATAAATAAATATGAGAAAGCAAGAATATTAATACTTACAGCTTTGATGAATACATAACCTCACTAAATAAATACTTCATAAACACAATTACACAGTTTAATACGTCACGATAGGCACATTTCTAGCTTGCAAAATTCTCTCGTCTGCACAAATTATCGTCACTACACAAATTAAACCCTAGTCTTAGAGCCTCGTGGACGAGTGGAGTAGCTTGAATATTACATTCAAGCTTCACTTCTGACAACCACAATTACCATTTACTGTGGGTATTAGCTTGGCGCTTTCGTCCAAGCACCACTTCTTGACACCACAATTACCCTGGCCTGTCAACAACTTAACTGACAGGCATCATCGGGTACTTCTCACACACTCGTACAAGACAACTTGCAAGTCGTGTGGGAGGCAAAATGCATGGTCCATTTTATTGCCGTTGGCTCGCTTACAAGCGGTAAACAGTCGCTAATGCAATACACAATATATAGCCACAGAATTATCTAACACAAACTGCTAACCCTATGCTAACTCTATCTACGAGTGAACCCAAAACTCCTAACGTTATTCTAAACGATGTGAACGCCCCAAGTCCAGTCTCCCGTCTGCCGAACATCTCTCCCCTGGTTACACACCACGCGGGGGTGACCTTCCCCTTCGTGCGTGTTACCTCACATCGCACGCTGCTGGCAAAACGTGGCCTGTTGAGTGTCTACTCAACTGTGCTCTGGCTTCATGAGGTGTGGTGGTATCGTGATTAGAGTGCTAACTCTCTGCACATCGCCTGCGTGTATCACGAGGGAGTGGCTAACCTTCCACGATTCCCTCATCTCCCCTGCTCTTGCCTCGGGCACCGTATCTCCTCCTGGTCCCTCCAGGATTGACCGCTCTCCCTGGCGGAGGGGATGCGGTTGAGTCTTTGACAATAACTTTTAATAACATTGCTATTATTTTATATATAGATTGTTGCAATGTTTTCAAACATGTATAAACTCTTTGTCTACAGTTATTTACAGGCATATGAGTTATAATAAATAATGGTATAATCTTTAAGGCATTTTCATAGTTTTCATAAAAATAAAGCATCTATTTAAATAGTGAAAATTTCTAACTCATCTTTTTATTGTTCTTCAACAGCACATTAATTTTGTTTTTTCATTCTCATATGTATGGCGCGTTACACCCACATTGGGTATGATGCCCATGTTAAACATTTCCTCAACGAGTTACTTTTCATGCATTTTAATGCTTATTGTTCTTTTGTTGTCAAAGAATTGCTTCATAAGAGATGTTGAATGAAAGAATGCATGAGAGGAAATAGAGAAGAAGGGCAGAATGTAGGACGGGCCTGCGAAAGATTTTCGTTCATTAAAAAAAAAAAGTAATTTTTTGTGAGAGAAAGATAGTTGCATATCGTTTGCAGTACTCTGCAGTCAACCCACCGCCCACCATTTATTGGCTGTTCATGATATCTTGGTAAGTTTACCTTTAGATAGATCTCTTCCAATCATATTTTCTACTATCAATCTATCTATTCTTCTATTCTATCTATATTTTTAACGGGAACGGGCCGAACATAGACAGACAGACAGACAGACAGACAGACAGACAGACAGACAGACATATAGATAGTCGGGAACGGGAGCTTATATGACTACTTATATGAATTAAATGAGATGCTCCCCACCAGGGACTGGGCGAAGTTGGGCCGGGTCGAACAGACAGACAGATAGACAGACAGACAGATAGTCGGGAACGGGAGCTTATATGACTTCTTATATGAATTAAATAAATGAGATGCTCCCCACCAGGGACTGGGTGAAGCCGGGCCGGGTCAGACAGACAGACAGACAGATAGACAGACAGACAGACAGATAGTCGGGAACGGGAGCTTATATGACTACTTATATGAATTAAATGAGATGCTCCCTACAAGGAGCTGGGCGAAGCCGGGCCGGGTCAGACAGACAGACAGACAGACAGACAGACAGACAAGCAGACAGACAGACAGATAGATAGATAGATCCCCGCCAGGGCCTGGGAGAAGCCGGGCCGGGTCAGCTAGTTAGGTATAATGTCAAATTATATTTTGAGGGTTGATTGCAGAAAAACAAACACGTGTTCCTATTAAGACTATATACCAATAGGTTCGGCCATCCTTGGTTAGACTGAGCCAAATCAAGCCCTGTCCTCGAAGAAAAACTGCACGAGGGAAGAATGGTAACGTTTTTACGAATTTCAAGCACACAAAAATGTAGTTAGCCAGTGACATAAATATGTGAGCTTAATATGAGTAATTGAAAACAATCTATTCCCTTTCAAGCACACAATAATGTAGTTAGCCAGTGACATAAATATGTGAGCTTGATATGAGTAATTGAAAACAATCTATTCCCTTTCAAGCACACAATTGATCGTGAATGAAGGCATTCATTTCTGGACAGACTATAATTGTTAAGGTCTCACAATATTTGAGCAATCGTTTATTATTTTTCAAATATAAGTATACCAAACGATTCTTTTCTCAGTTAATCTTATGACGGTAACTTATGTCACAAGTCATGAGTATGAGTTGTTGAAATGTTGCCGAGGTAGCCGTTTTATAGCCTGTTGACTATTTAAAAAAAATAAACTATATAAGTATCTTTACATTGCACCGTTACTTTATTACATAGTTGTTAACATAGCGATATATGATCGAAAACCAGGTGTTTGTTGTGTGAAGTCAGAACACTGTGGAATCCCCGGAAACGACAGAGCTGATCGATTAGCTAAGGAAGGAGCACAAGAAGAACAACCAGATGTGCCTATTACATACCACCAAAAGAAAAGAATGATCAAATCAGTCAGAAGGCCACCAAACCTTACTCAAGACGACTACCACGTTATGGACAGACCAGAACAGGTCATTCTTCTACGCCTCAGAACAGGACACAATAGATTACGCAACCACATGTATACAAAATTCAAGATTGGTGACTCAGCCATGTGCACATGTGGTTTGGCGTCGCAGACAGCAGAGCACATACTCCAGGATTGCCCAAACTACAACATATCCAGGCGAACCTTCTGGCCCAGAGAGACAACTGTGGAAGATAAACTCTATGGACCGCTGAATGAACTAAAAAAGACTGTTAGATTCATACAAGAGACAACATTGCAGTTATAAGCATAATTTAGGCGAACGAAAGAAGAAGAGGAAGAACAAAATGATTATGTGTACGTTTGGGTCACAATGACGTGCGGGTTTAATCAGAAATGGTTACATTCAGATCCCATATTTATTTCGACCGACCACGTGTATGTTGTATAATTATTTCAACACTTTCATTATTTCACAACAGAACTATTCCTAGTATATGACATACTGAGGTAATACCAAAGATTATATTTACATTATTTACTGTATATGCCAATGAAACCAGCATGTACAACTATCTAAGAAGAGCTGCAACTGAAGTTATTATCAACATATACCAAGGACGCCATATTCGATTAGAAAAATCTATAAAACTGTTCGTACAAATGAATTGACAGTTGAGAAATATTCAAATCAACGTCGAATTGTTAACATTCTAAAAAGCTGAGTTCATATTTAACATGCTGACTTCACATATTCAACACTACCGGTTGACTTATTTTTGTTTGTTTTCAGAAGGCATGTCGCCGACCTCCTGGCAAACTTCCAGAAGGTTCAGTGAGATTAAATTCCTGTGACATCCATTTTGCCAGATTGTGTACATTGTGCGTAGTTCACAGGGCTAAGGTGGGCAACATTCCCCTGTTTCATAGCTGACTCAATCTGGTACAGGTATGTAACATCTATCTCCAGCTCCGATTGCATCAACACTATCTTCATGGCTGAGTCGGGCTGCAGCGAAAGTGGTTATTTCGTGTTACAACTATGGTTGCAACTATGTTACCTGCGTTATTTGTTGGAAGTTATCTGCTTCTGCTATACCAGTGGTTCTCAACCTTTTTTGGCCCATGCCCCCCTTTACCATATGTTCAGAACATCATCCCCCCCCCCCTTCAAATTTCCTCCCTATAAATTCCCCCCAACCCTTACACAGTATACATAAAAATGGAAGCTAAATTTAATAACACATACTAGAACAAGTCTAGACATCTACATAAAACATGATTTGCGAGTCTACTTATGTTATAAAACGATTTTCATTAGGTCGAGAAGTACAGAACCGTAAAATTTAGAGGGAAAAACAATATCAAGTAACTGGTTCTTGTATTAATGCAATCTTGAAATAATCTTAATTCCCATCCTGGAAACCCTAAAATTCCCCCCAGGGGGGAATTCCCCACCGGTTGAGAACCACTGTTCTATACGGTCTTTCTTGCGAGATTGTATCTCTTATCCTAATATGTCTAGTATTTTGTCCAGCTGTGATCTTCTTTTAGAGCATACCATTTCACACTAATGAACAAACATATCTGACATCAACCTGCTCCTCCTCTTCCTTCTGCTGCTGCGACGACGAAGTCAAAAACTACTACTACTACTACTACTACTACTACTACTACTACTACTACTACTACTACTACTACTACTACGGCTCTTCTTCTCTTCTTCTTCTTCTTCCCCTGCTGGCTGCTGCTGCCGCCTTTCATATTCTAATTGACCATCGGTCCTCAACCAACTCAGGCCAATGCTTTTGTCGTCTTGTTCATGACTGGTTAGATTCTGCCGCTAGTTTTCTACGGGGCGAGGTAGCCAGTCTCACGCCAACCCTCATTTGTCGCCTCTTACGACATGCACGGTAGGTTACAATGTGACTATCCTTTAACAAACGGGCGATCAACCAACTTTTTTTTCCACCAACAACTGCACGTGGATGTCATGGACCAGCAACTAAATACTGGTTTTACTGAAGTCATTAATATAAAAATATGAGAGCGAAGGATGGAAAATAAATGTTTTATAACCCGTCTTCTAATTTCTTACGTTCTTGTGTCGTCTACTTATATGTTTCTAACAACGACTGCTTCGGCAATTTCTAGCACATGTCACCTTGCCGTCTTAACAGACGATAGTTTGTTGTTACATTGTGCTTAAAAAAAATAGCACAAAGCCTGGGCTGAATTATAGAGACAATGTGGTGCACATGCAGCATGATCCCTCTCTCGGCCTGCCTAGTTTATTCCGGAGGAAAGGTAACACCAATACGTATGGAACAAGACAAGCTGCAGAAGCTGTCGATTCAGCAAAGCAATGCACTAACTGTCCATCCGTCGGGGTTTCGATCGCAGACCAGTTGCCAACCAAGGCCTAGAGCCTGGTCTGCCCTGCGATGACATTTAGTCTTTAGGTTGCATTTCCTCGCACCAGGATAAAGCGTGTGCCTTCCCAATTGCACACCTTCGCCTGAAGCTGTTGGCACAATGTGGGGTGTCGGGTTTGGTAAGCGCCGCCTAACATTCGGCGCTAATAGACAGCAGGTAGTACCGTCTACTGCCATATGGTAGCTCAGTCATATCTGAATAAGACCTGACACTGCGACAATTATTTCCACCTTTCTTTGTCGTGTTCTTGTTACAAGCCGTCTAGGTTTAACGGTATTGTATATTTGGTAAAAACACACATAAACAATGTCATACTACGTCCGGTCAAGCTGAATGAAGCATCTCCTGGGATAAATAAACCCACACACCCACGATAATGTGCTCGCATGTTACTGCACACCACCACAAGCCATTAAGTACACTGCAACTGACTCCTGAGTCTACTATGACGTTACTGAATGCAGTGTCTCTCCATTATCCAAAGTGCGTCCTCCGACGTTTAGTGGTTTAGAAGCAAACATGTGAATTCTAACATTGTCACGTACCACACTGTGAATAGTACAATACATTGACAGCAACAAGACTTTAGAGTTTGAGTGCGGTTTTTAAATCTCCCCATTTACTCTACTATCTCGTTGAGACATGTTCAAAACAGGTAGATCGATAGTCATTACTGCCCCAGCTAGGCCGATAACGCACGTGCGTGTGTGTGTGTGTGTGTGTGTGTGTGTGTGTGTGCGCGCGCGCATGTATTTGTGTATGTATGTAACACAGACTTGATTAGAAAACCTTTGTCGCATTAAGTAACAAAAATCTACTATTACAGTTGTGATTTGATAAAGCCCGCAGAAAAAGAAAACAAACAACTGCTGTTGTTAGACTGTATTAATAATAATAAGATCCGCCGATAAACACTACCTTTATATAAAAAATAAAGTGTACTATTACACCCCAAAAAATGGCATGGCCAGCCTCTGCTGTGGTAACTGCTCATTATATTCTGATATTCACAATCATCAAAGCAGTTCTGACATTTAGAGATCTGATGAAATGCAGCTCAGATAAGCATAAACAATAAACCTAGCAAGATAACTACCATGTAATTATTTGTATGAGGTGACCAACCTAATTACTATGTAATTACTAATATAAAACAGTCATTAACTGATGGAAGGCCGGGTTCTATATATTTGTATGGGAAGTCAGTGGCAGTAATGGAAGCCTGTTAAAAAAATCTATTAACTCTTTACATTTAAGGCAACTGCTACTTAAACTCTTTGTTATCTCACGGAATTGCAGTGTAAAATAATATATGCGTGGTTCTAAAGAAGTTATGCGACCACTGAGAAACAAGGATTAAACTAACAGATCGGACAGAATGCGTTAATGTTACAAAAGTTTGAAACAGAAGAAAGCGCGCCTAAGTATACATTCTTTTGAATTTTATTTGGCACAGAGAGTGAGAGAGAGAGAGAGAGAGAGAGAGAGAGAGAGAGAGAGAGAGAGAGAGAGAGAGAGAGAGAGAGAGAGAGAGAGAGAGAGAGAGAGAGAGAGTTAAGTTACGAAAACTTATAAGTACACAACCTTTTCATATACTAATAGAAATACTAGTAACACCAGAAGAGGACAGGGCAATCGTTTTTTTTTTTTTGGGGGGGGGGGGGGGCTTTTATGAAAGGAGAGTATCTGGAGAACACTGTGACAACCATGAAGACAGAGGATTGGGGGGGGGGGGGGGGGGGGGCAGAGATTAGGGGAAAGACAAAGAAATCTATCAAATGATAAACCGAACTCCATTAATGAAACATTACTTCAGGCGGTTGAATCACATACATAATTAGGTAGCAGGGGGAGCGTTCATGGCACTAGGACATTTGTGGAAGGCAAAAGAAATGGAACCCAGTACCAAACTTACATCATGCAACTGTGACATCAAAACACTACTGATGTAGGGATCAGAAACATGAAGAACGACTAAAGCAATTACTAATAAACTACGACCATTCATTAACTAGTGATTGCACAAAATAGAAGGACAACAAGGATATGGCAGGATAACTAGTGCAGAACTAATGGGGGGGGGGGGGGGGGGGGGGGGGGGGGGGGGGGAGCTAAACAAACTTCAGCAAATCAAGAAGTGAGGAACAGACACTGGCGCACATTAGGACACAAACTGGAAAAAGAAAGTTAACAGTATAATTAGAAAGTCCTTTCTCTGGATACCATTCATTCATTCATTCAGTAGCATGTCCTTTGCAGAACCTCGCTCCCATAACAACCTTCCGGAAAACCTCTCGATCATAAGAAAGATGTCCCGCGTCTGATACACCCATCTGGAGATCATCCGCCACATCCTGCACCCATCTTCTCTTTGGCCTTCCTCTTCCTCTCTTCCCAGGCATATACCCCTTCCATTATTGTTCTCTCCAAACTTTCGTGACGTTTCAAGTGACCAAAATATTTCAATTTTCTTTGTTTTATCGTCTTTAATAGCCAACCTTCTTCAATATTCAACTCTTGAAGTATGGATGCATTTGTTCTTTTCTTTACCCAAGATATTCTTAGAACTCGTCTATAACATTTATATTCAAAGGCTGTTTATGCGCTGTTCAGCTTGTTTAGTAAGTGTCCATGTCTCACAGGCGTATGTTGCAATGGGAAAGATGCATGCTCTTAAAAATCTAATTTTGTAGTTCTGTCTGTCCCATTCCATAATTTATTCAGCTGTTTTAGTCTTTGAAGAGCAATTGATAGTCGCCGTTTAATTTCTTTCATTGTGTCACCGTTGTTGGTAATCAATGAACCAAGATATTCAAAATTTTCCACTACCGCCAATTTTCCCCCATTAATGTATATTTCTTTCTCCATAGTAGTTTCATCTGTATGCATTATCTTTGTTTTTGCTATGTTAAGAAAATAAGTTGTGATTTTCACTATTCAATTGGGTTGAAGCTATTAGGTTTTCTATGCCATTCTGTGTTGTGGATAGTAATACTGTATCATCAGCATATCGAATCTCCGGTATGTCATGACCGCCAATATTTAGGGCATCATATAGCTCCCTGTTTATATCATCTCTTACATTTCTCATTATATATTGGGCGTACAGGTTAAACAAATAGGGTGACAGCACGCAGCCCTGACGGACTCCTTGCTTGATGTCAAACCAATCTGATGCCTCGCCATCTATTCTAACTGCTGTTTGTTGGTCTAGATAGAGCATTTTTATGAGTTGTACTACATGTGATGGACAGCCCATATTCCTCATGATTTCCCAAAGTTTCTGATGTTGTACACAGTCAAATGCTTTTGAATAATCCACAAAACATGAGAATAGGTTTACATTAAATTCTCTGCACTTCTCTATTATTAAACGCATGTTGAATATGTGATCTCTTGTTCCTCTTCCTTGTGTAAATCCAGCTTGAACTACATTAATCTCTTCTTCCATTTTCTTACGAAGTCTTCCCATTATGACTTTTAGTAGAATTTTACTTGCATGACTGATCAGGGCAACAGTTCTATAGTTGGTGCATAATTTCAGGTTGCCCTTTTTTGGTATTGGAATGAAGATAGTTCTCTTTCCAATCTTTTGGCCATATACCATATTTCCAAATCTTTGTACATAATGCATGATATATGTGTATGCTTTCTTCTCCTCCCGCTGTAATTAGTTCAGCTGGTATCTCATCACATCCACGTGATTTACCATTCTTCAGGTTCTTTATAGCCCAAGCAATTTCATCTAATGAGGGTTCAGGTTCTGTCTCTGCTGTCATTGGTTCATGTATCTCATTCATATCCTCACTGTCCACTCATTTCATATATTTCCACTGCAGTACTCCCGCCCATCTTTCTAGAATTTGTCTAGATTCTGTTAAGGTATTTCCCATCTTGTCACAGATAACATTCAATTGAGGTTGAACATTTCTTGTCAATAACTTCATTTCTTGAACATTTCATATCTCTTCCAGTCTTATGTTATTGCTCTATTCTGGTACATGCAATCTTGTATATATTGATTTTTGTCCTTTCTTGTGTTCTTTCTTATTTCTCGAGTTAAAGATTATACTTCATCCTGCTGTTATCGGACTCGCCTCCTTTCTGTTTCAGTTCCCTTCGTTGTTTTATTAATTCTAATGTGTCTGATGTAATCCATGGCTTAAGTTGCTTTATTTTTGGTCGGAATTAAATGTTTGGCTGCAGTTATCAAGATATCTCTAGCTTGTACTGCCAGTTCATCAGGTGTCATTTCTTCTTGTACAGACATCAAGAGCCCAAAGCGATTCCTAACTTCTAAAGTGTATGCATCCGGTATTTTGTGAGATCAAAACCGAAGTGGCCTGGTCCTCGGATAAGCTTTTTGAGTTTTAATTTCAGATCTGCTTCTAATAACTGATGATCTGTATCACAGTCTGCACTACGTAGGGTTTTTGCAGATGTTATGCTTGATCTCCATCTTCTTTGTATTAAAATATAATCTATCTGATTTTTGGTAAAACTTGTCTGGAGACTTCCCATGTGAAGAGTCTTCTTGGATGTTGTTTTAAAAAGCTGGTGTTGGCTATCGTTAACTCATTTTCTGTGCAAAATTCAATTAATTTGTCACCTGCATCATTTCTATTTCCTAATCCAATTTTTCCTAAAACGTGTCTCTCATTTTCAGCTCTTCCTGCACCAACTTTTGCATTAAAACTCTGGATACCACTGTGACAAAAATTAAAAACAAAAAATGAGGAAGACCTAAACACAAGGAGACGGCAATTAGAAACAGAGATGAATGCTCTGGGCAGGTCATAGACAGAGATATCGGAAATGACAACAGATAGGAATGCTTGGCTGAGGGCCTGGACTACACTGAAAGATAGAAGGCAGGGAAGAAAAAAAAAAAACCC
>JACEFZ010022495.1:0-24705 GCA_014155875.1 Cepaea nemoralis | reverse complement strand
TGACACAGACAACAATAAGACACTACAAAAACAAGTTACGCAACATGAATCATAAGAAGCGACATAAAAAGAGCCGTGACACAATTTACTACCCCGCCCAGGCCTGCTGACACTAGCTAGTCAGCCGCTCGGCTTTCTCCTATGACAAAGGTTGTTCACTGATGAACAGATGGGAAACCCCAATTATCTCGTCTCAAATTAAAAACACAAGTCTAAAGTGTCTGCCTTCACAAACCGAGCTGGCTGCTACACTACAAATCGCATCAGATCTCATTGTTACAGCTAGAGTTCCGGCAGTGGCCAGGGTAAAACTGTTTTAACAGGCCAAACTAAGTTGCATCGGTTTGGCGCTGTGACATACATATTTGTGCTTGGTAGTCCGCAAATGGTATCCTTTGCCGTTGGTTCTTCTTCTGTGTTATGTTTATCATGTGGTGTTGTTACGGTCTCTGTTTAGCTAGTTTCTTTACATATGCTGTCTATATATTCTATGAACAGGGAGGTAGGGGGCGATGAACAGGACACAACTTTGTTGTACTCCAGATCTTATGGTGAAGGGATCTGAGTGCCCTCCATTTGTTCTCACTATGCATTTACTGTTGTTGTATAAGCTTCTACATAAGTTTGTTAGATGTGTACTTACTCTATATCGTTTAAGGATTTCCCAAAGCTTGTTTCTATTCAGTCTATTAAATGCCATTTCTTGGTTGACAAAGGCTGAGTAGAGTGTTTCATTAAATTGTATTGACTTTTCTATAAGTTGCCTAAGAATAAATATGACAACTGTGCATCCTTTGTTTTTTCCCCTAAATCCAAGCTGTGCCTCGCTTAACTGGGATTCTATTATAGGTAGTAATATTTTCTCAAGAATGTTGCAAAATATTTTCCCAGTATGACTCACAAGGGAAATGCCTCTGTATTGTGTGCAGTCTCTTTTACTTCCTTTGTTTCTTTTTTTCTTCTTCTTCTAAATTGGATAATTATGGCATTTCCACAGTCTTGTGGTGTCTGTTGGTCTACCCAAACATATTTAATAATCTATGTAGCCATGCTGTCTCTACTGCTCTTGCTGCTTTAATTAATTCATTTTGTATTCTGTCTTGCCCCGGTGATTGATTCAATGTGGCTAATCTGACGGCTGCTTCAATTTCTTCCTTCAGTATGTCTGGTTCATTGATAGCATCTGTGTCACGTCCTTGGATTCCTGTGGTATCTTATGAATGTTTAAGAAGTTGTTCGAAGTACTTCCCCCATCTCTTTTTTTTTGGGTGGGGTGGGGGGGGGGGGGGGGGGGGAGAGTGTTCACTTATTTGTTCGCTGTTAATTAATACAGTTGGGTCGAAGGGCTCTGCACTGGTTTTCATTGCACTAATCGTTGTATAGAAGTTTATAGCTGTCTCCGTGTAGTTTTTATTTAGGGTTTCTCCATATTCCTCCCAGTAATTTTATTTTTCTCGCTTTACTGTTCTATTCGGGTGTCTTCTCGCTATTCCATATTCTATGTAATCATGATCCTGTTTGCTCTTTACACACTTTTTATATTTTTCCCCTTTGTCCTTTGCAGTTTTATTTACCTCGGCGTTCAACCAACTTGTTATTTTCTTTATTCTTGTTTTGCGTTTTGTTTCGACGTGGTTCGACATGTTATTTTGGCAGTATTTAAAATGCTTGATTTGAACATCTTCCACTCTTCTTCAACTGTTTTTATTTCTGTCGGTAGTTTTGCAAAGATCTTATTTAGTTCTTTCTCATAATTTTCTCTCACCTCTTCGTCATAGATATTTTTTAAGTTGACTAATTCACATGGCGTTTATTTGCCTTGTCTTTGCTTTCTTCTTCTGTTGGTTCTTATTGTGATAATAACTGCCTGTGGTCTGTGGTTAAACTTAAGTTGGACACTGTCCTTGCATCTAATATATTTCTCTTTCTGCTTTTTTGTTTGATTGATTGATTGATTGATTTAAGAACCGAGATCACAGCATTCGGGGCATTACCATAAACTCTCGGTCCCCATCCTCAGAAGCCAGTGAAGAGTTCGAACCCCAATAGTGCCAGTAGCAATCTGATTATATGTGCGTCTCGCCTTTCCTCTAAGCGTCGAGCAAGAGTCAGATCCCCTCGTCACTCCATGCTGTCTCATTTCTTGCCAGACCATGGTGATCCATTTGCTCCTCCGAGGTGTACACGTGCTCGCACAAGGCCGTAACCACGTCTGCCTTATCATGCATCAATACTCCACCAAGTTTTGCAGAGCCAGCCAATCTGTCTGTCTGTACATTCCTCAACACACCAGCATGCACCGGAGAAAAGATCCAGACGATGCTTGCCACCCGTGACTTCCGATCGAAGCAAGCCACTCGGCAAGAATCTTGCCTGTCCTCACCCTACTCAGATTGCTTTCTGAGTCAGTTACAATCACGATGTGTGTGTGTGTGTGTGTGTGTGTGTGTGTGTGTGTGTGTGTGTGTGTGTGTGTCGTATTCTCCATCCAGCGGAAATTCTCCACCTCCATTCTTAAGCTAGATGTTGTGGTATCACATGCCAAGCTCTCCTGCACTAAACGTCGACCATTAGTCTTTGCCAAGAAACCCCAGGCACTTCTACTACCTCTCAACAGCGAACCATCTGTGTAGATAATCACATCACCCGGGCAAGCATTATCCTGAATTAGTTGCTGGATTTCCAATTCTGTGGCCCTTGCTGGCCACTCCCTGCACTCCCGGCTCAATGTGATTATAACTCTGCACAAGTCTGACTGCTCCGCTGACACTCTTACCCACTCCTCTCCTCGCCTAATGTTCTCCAAGGGGCACACCTGTCTGATCGTATCCTCCGCCTGAGCCATCCATGATTTCCCTCTTATCAGTCGCTGGCCCTAATTGCGTCCAGCGCCTCAGACAACGGGTGATCTGTGTCTGCAGCTTTTTTGTTCTTTCTCGTTAATATAAAATCAGATTGAAACATATTCACTGATATTGCTGGAAAGTGGGGTAGGTGTTATCCCAACGGTAATGGATTATTTAAAAGGAAGTATTTCTGTCTGCAAAAAAACAAAAAAAAATTGGTAGGAACCGACAAATTGCTATTGACACTGTATATTTGAGAAAACATATATTGTTGGTCGCATACAATATATGAAACGATATTTCTTTGTTAGCTTTACGACCGCAATGTAGCAGAATTGAGAGATGGTCGAGTAGAATTTTGTAGCTTGTCAAAAGCGCAGGGGTATCCGACGACTGATTCACTCTCGTCTCCACTCACACTACTTTTGTTTACCGAGTTGCTAATCGTGGTTCCATTCTACCCATGTAAGTTGCATAACCCGCACACTGGAATCGATAAATAGGGTTCGATTTGGTGTAAAGGGACAATAGTATTTTCATTAATAGAATAGTAGTTAAGTGTTTGAGTGGAGTAGGAAGTTTCAAAACGGCGTGACTTCTGTGACAGACTGTTCATGACCGGGTCAGGCACCGCCGAGTAGTGACACCAAAGTCGTTTTGTCAATTTTTTCTACAGGAATTCAAGCCCTTTATCTGGAATACCTGCAGTGAACGCGGTGGTGACTCAATCAATCAATCATGTGCCATGCCGGAAAGCGTGGGCGGTCATGACTCGCCATTTCACTCGATCACCAGCGTCGTGGATCAGCTCAGTGTTCCTGTCTCGTCCATGCCATGTGGCCAAGCCATCCAGGTATTTTCCTCTCGGTCTTCCTCTTGGTCTGTTCCCTTCGATCTTGCCAGTTGTCACTAAGTTCTCCAATCCATTTCTTCTCATAACATGTCCAAAAAATTTTGACTGTCTACGTCTAATTTCTCTAATCAATTTACGATTTTCATTTGTCTCCTGTAGTACTTGGTCATTGGTTTTTCTGTCTGTCCATGGTATTCTTTGCATTTTCCTCAGAAACCACATTTCATCAGATGTTTTTCAGCTTGACTGCACATTGTCCAAGTTTCACATCCATACAAAAGAACAGGCTCTATGTATCCCCTCAACACTCTTTTTCTCGTTTCAATTGACATCTTTTTATTGGTCAGAATGTTTTTCATCTAGCTAAAGGCTACTTTCGCCATGGCGATTCTTGTTCTAATCTCTTCAAGGCATCTCCCATCAGATGTTATGACTGTTCCGAGATAATTGTACCGATTCACTTGTTGAAGAATATTCCCATTTACTTGTATATTACATTGTGGTACTTCGTTCTTCCTAGTGACGACCATAACCTGTGTCTTCTTACAATTTAATTCCAACCCCAGCTGCTCACTGTGTACAAAAACTGCGTCTACTAATTGTTGTAGATCTTGTGCATTGTCTGCAATCAATACTGTATCATCTGCATATCTAATGTTATTGATGTTTCGTCCTCCAATGCTGATTCCATTTATATCTTCTACATTCCTGAAAATATTTTCACTGTATAGGGAAAAAAGATCTGGAGACATTACACATCCCTGCCTAACACCTCTCTTAACAGGTTGATATTGTCCCACTTCATTATCAATCCTTATGGCAGCTTGTTGTTTCCAATATATGTTTTCTATAAGTCTAATGTCTTTCCCATCAATTTGTAGATCTGCAAGCATATCTACCATGTTGACATGTCTAACTCTATCAAAAGCCTTTGTGTAGTCAATAAAGCAAAGATGTATATCCTTGTTTACTTCTATAGCACGTTCAATAACTGTTCGCAGCATATACACAGCATTTACTGTACCCTTTCCTTCTACAAACCCACATTGTTCTTCCCCTATTTCAGGTTGTATTTTCTTCCTCACTCTTTGCATGATAATTCGTAGCAAAATCTTTCTGATGTGGCTCATTATACTAATTGTTCTATGTTGATCACATTCCAAGGTTCCTGATTTCTTTGGGATTGCAATAAATACAGAGTTACATAATTCAGAAGGTATATCACCAGTATCAAATAATGTGTTCAGCAGTCTGGTGACTTGATCTAGTCCAAATTCTTCTAAAGCTTTAATCATTTCTGTTGTGATGTTATCTGCACCGGGGGCCTTGCCAGCTTTCATATGCTTATGAACATTTCGAACCTCCATCTTCAAAATTGGCGGCCCTTCATTATTAAATATAATATCACACTGTTCCTCTCTGTTATTATTATAAAGGTTTTTCACATAATCTGTCCATACAGTAGAATCTCACTTCTGTGTATTGTTGGAAAAATATTTGCCAGAATTGTTCTGCGCAGGCTTCAAGTCCTAGGAGATCAAGTCTACCCCGAATCACAGTGTGGCTTTCGACAGAACCGGTCTACCATTGATATGATATTCTCATTGCGACAAATGCAAGAAAAATGCCATGAACAGAATCAACCACTGTTTATTGCCTTCATCGACCCCGCAAAGGCATTTGATTTGGTCAGTCGTGAGGGTCTGTTCATGGCACTAAAGAAGATGGCTGCCCACCAACTCTTCTGTCCATTGTGGAATCGTTCCACGCTGGCATGAAGGGTATAATCAAGTTTGATGGTGCAACTTCTGAAGAGTTTGAAATCAAGAGTGGAGTTAAGCAAGGTTGTGTACTAGCTCCCACCCTCTTTGGAATATACTTTTCACTTCTACTGAAATATGCCTTTCGTGATCAGGATGGTGGTATATACATTCACTCACGCTCAGATGGCGGCCTCTACAATGCTCAGAGATTGAAGGCCAAGACCAAAATTAGGAGGGTACTGATCAGAGAGTTGCTTTTTACAGATGATGCTGCAGTTACGACCCACTCTGAGGAAGAATTGCAATGTCTAGTATCTGCATTCTCCAATGCTTGTTCTGAATTTGGTTTAACAATTAGCAAAAAGAAGACACAGATTATGTCACAAGGTGCACATGGGGTACCATCAATCTTTATTGACGACGCCGAACTAGAGATGGTAGTCCATTTTACATATCTAGGATCAATGGTAAATAGCAAATTATCCCTAGATCAGGAAATCAACATCCGGATTGGTAAGGCAGCAACAACAATGAACAGGTTAAGAAAAAGAGTCTGGGAGAACAAGAAGCTTACTGCCAAAACAAAAGTCTTTGTCTATCAAGTCTGTGTCCTTAGTACTCTTTTTTATGGCAGTGAAACCTGGACAACTTACTCACACCATGAGAAACGTTTAAACAGCTTTCATATGCGGTGTCTGCGAAGAATTCTTGGTATTAAGTGACAAGACAAAATCACAAATACTGAAGTATTGGAAAGATCAGGTTGTGTGACGGTTGTCACAGGATAAATAAACTTGTTAGTCGATCGATGATAACCAAACCCGACATTATTTTGCGAACACAATTGACTCTGTTATGGTGAACAACTGAGGGAAATACGTCTGTACAGATTCTCGACACCTGGTCAACAGTGTGTATGAGATCAAAGGGAGTCACGTAGAGTTGTCTACACGTAGTCGACAAGTTGATGACAGGATGTTGTTCGAGAGGTGTGTACTGGCGACATTTGTCTACAAAACGGAAGTTGGTCGTTGCAAGTGATAGACAGAATGCCTGCTAGAGGTCAGAAGGATTCTGTAATGAAAGAAAGGTCTCTGGCTTACAGACAACCCGGATATTTGTTGGATGAGACAAAGAACTCCACAGATGAAAAGGAAAATTGACAGCTAATTGACTATGGTTAGTCTGGAAACAGGAGGACAAAGCCAGATTCTGGACTGATTGGCGTCTGGACTTCCTGGTGACTCACTCAAGCACCCATATAAAACCCAGTGAGGTAAACAGGTGGATGGAGTCGAGGAAAATATTCTGAAGTGTTAAAATTGGGGATAATTCCGAGTTGTGTTATATTAGAGGGACTAGCCTATCTTAGTAGTGATAGTTATCCACGGACATAGATCCAATCGGATTGCCTAGTTTCTCGAGTAACAACAGGAATAGACATATGGTAGGCAATTAATTATATCTAACTTAAGAGTATGATTAGGAATAGAATACAGTACTGTGTAGTGATATAATGTATTATGATTAGTTATAGAATGTTCTATAAGTGCGGTGCTAGAAAGTATCATAGGAGCGTCGGCACTAGTATTTTATTGTGTGGCTTCAAGTAGCTTGTGTTATATATCATTTTACTCGGGAAGTTGAGGACAATGTAGTGGAATAATAATTAGAGAGATTAAGGATGGTTGAGAGGGAGGAGGGGAATGTGTAATGATAGGATCTTCAGTAGGGCATCTGCTGGGTTTCTACCCGTTCCTTTAGTCTTTCCTGGTGTTGCCATGTCTCAGATCATATGATTGAGTTATTTGGCCGTATGACAGAGATCGGATCTCTGTTATAGATCTGAGTGCTGTTATTGGCCTACACTTGCCTAATTCTGGCCAGGACTGAGTTGCCCTCACCATGATGTTATCTGCTCTACAGGTTCCATGTACAGTTACCATTGAGTGTTCCACGTGAGTGGGAGAGGATTTACTACGAAGAAGCAGTTTCAAATTTTGACACAATGATGGCTCAGCATCTGAAGACAGAGGTTGCCGAGAGGCCGCTACATAGGGCTTATACCCAAGTTGGTTTGCGGGAACCTGGCTTCTGCTGAGTGGAATTGTATGAACAGAAGTGTTGTGTTTAATGAGTGATAAGCTTCATCACCGAAGATTAATAACTCGCATACTAAGGACATATATATATATATATATATATATATATATATATATATATATATATATATATATATATATATATATATATATATATATATATATATATATATATATATATATATATATATATATATATATCTATATACACATCTACCTAACAAACATTAATAGGTTGTGTTCTAAAAGAGGGGAAAATGTTATAACCAGAAACTAATAAACAGTAGAGTTTTCCCCAAGTGACATTTCAGTTAATTGGAGGACTATCAGTTCAAACAAATATTAGGAAACAGAGTAACTTCACCGTGTGGTGGAGTGAAGACCAAGATCAACAGTGTCTATCGGATTACAAGCATCCTGTTTGTTCGAGTGATTGGAGAAAGTCGTCATCTTCTGGGTGAGGTTCACTGTCCGGAAAAAATGGTGCTGTTGTGTGCTAAGCACTATGATGTTACAGACTTTGCTTCTAAATCACTGGTCTACCATTAGAATGCACGTCACACATTCTACACCTTATACACACACACACATTTCTCCTACATATACTCTTTGCTTTAATAAATTTCTTGTTTTTTTTTGTTGAAGCGAGAGTTGTCAAGTATGTTATGTTGGGGAAGAAAGAGAGGGGGCATGATCCAGGGGTGAGTAAGAGTGAGAGGAAGGTGTCTTCAGATTGAGGGAGTGTGTGGACGGAGTCTGCTGGATATCTCCAGAATAGAGATATTGAATTAAAAATAATGTGGGTGTTGATTCTCTTCACTCCAGGGACGACACTAAAGTGGTAAAGAAGAACAAGTAACTAATACGACATTCATTCTTTACACACACACGACAACGGTTTATTCCATGCTCAGTCTTCGTAGACTTAGATGGATAGGACATGTTAGGAGGCTGGATGATGGTAGAATACCAAAGGACATCTTTTTTGGTGAATTACAGATGGGTAAGAGATCTCAGGGTCAGCCTCTACTACGATACAAAGATGTGTGTAAGCGGGACATGATAGATAAAGGCATTGATAGTGCACAGCGGGGGCAAGTCGCCGCTGAACGTGTTGGAAGGAGGGCAAATATCAGAAATGGAATAAAGACAAAGGAGAAAATTATTGCAGACAAGTCACACACCGAGCGTGTGAGACGTAAGATGGTGCATGATGGTGGAAATGACCACGTTTTTACATGCACCCACTGTGAACGAACATTTACAGCGCGAATTGGCTTCATCAGCCACATTCGCTACCGCCATAAGTAAAAGTTATTATGCCTTAGCACAAACTATCGTCTGTCAAGACGGCAAGGTGCCAATGAATGTAGAATCTGATCTTTTTCTATTATGATTATGCCATCTTTAGTTTTTAGACAGCCTGTCGATGTACTTTTTTTTTTATTAGTAAGTTCCTGAATTCTTTTGTGCACTAATTTGATATTTTGACTGTTGTGTTGGTTCTCAATGTCTAAGCACTTTTCCTCAAACTATGCTTCTTTTGCCTCCTTACATAATATTCATGTACAGACAGACAGACAGACAGACACACACACACACACACACACACACACACACACACACACACACACACACACACACACACACACACACATACACACACACACACACACACACATATATATATATATATATATATATATATATATATATATATATATATATATATATATATATATATATATATATATATATATATATATATATAATATCCATATAGTTGACAGCAACCTATCACAATAAGTAATTATTAATTATGTATAGGTTATTAAGCATTATTAACACTTGCCAACTTGTTCCAAACCAACCCAGTTCTTTCAATACAGTTAGTAACAGCATTGAATATATTATGGCCTGTGGTTGTGTCTTTGAGTGCCTCAACACTCAGTAACTTTTCAATGAGTTTGAAAGAAGTGTGTATTCTACGTATAAATATCAATATTTGGGTATTGTCATATACATCGGTACTCTATCCAACGCAAGAGAGTACCACAAAAATTGTTTACTTGCATCTTGAAGTGTATGCATCAAATTGTCACTTATCTTGTCAACACGTCTGATCACAGTTCTCCTTGATAAAGTAATGTTGTCAAATCTGTTGTTGTTGTTTGTTGTTTTGTTGTTTTTTTGTTCTGGACACATAATGTTTGCTGCATCTAGCAAACATTCCTTTATGAACTTGCCATCAGAAAATGGCTTGTTCTGTTTTACAATTCTGTGTGACAGCACACGACTAGCTTCAGTTGCAGCTACTTGAATTGAAGACTGTTTAGTGAAAACAGTTTGCTGTTTCTCCAAATTGTTCACCAACTCCAGGCATTTCCTTTCCCTCCCTTCGGTTGTTACATTGTGTCCGAAATCGGAATATTTTATTTGATAATGTCTTTTTAAATTGTACTTCTTGAAGACAGCCACTCACTTACGACGCAACAAACAGACTGATTTTCTGTAAACTTTTATAAAACAGTATTTAGTTGTCCATTCATCATTAAAAACACGGCATTCATCTCCAATCTTACGTTTGTTATTGACACTAGTTGTTTTAATAAAATTCAAATAGTTAGAATTGTACAAAACTTTAAAACGGAAATGAAACAACACCTACTTCCGGTTGTGTGTGAAAATAACATATTCGGGAAAACAAGTAGTAAACTCAGAATAAATTTCAGATTTATATCAAGACTACTACAACAAATAAATTAATTTGAACATTGTAAATGTGGAAATAATTTATAACAGCAAAAACTTTTAAATGTAATATTTCCTTGCAAAATAAATCATTTTATTCACCGTTAGAAATATCTGTTTTTTTTTTTTTCTCCCCATAAAATCATCCTTATTAAATTTTTACATGTCGATAAATATTTCTCTATATGAAAATAGATAAATTCGTATTTTAGCAGTACATGTTTCCAAATGTTGCTGTATGTAGCCGGGGGCGGGGTTGGGGTGAGCGCCCAACCTTGCATAAATACCCCAATGACTCGTGCATTCATCACCAATGCAGCAAAAGTCCAACTCCTGGCCTTCTCGTAGCGGAACTCTTTTAATTAACAGGAGAAGGAGCGGCGGCGAGTCACTTCTTCTTCTTCTTCTTCAGCGTTCCGAGCCATTGAGGTTCTTTGCTGCAGATACAATCCGTCTCCATTCGTCTCTCTGGTGGACTTTCTCTTGCCAGTCGTTGATTCCAAGTGCTTGTAGATCTGTACATGTATTATCTCTCCACCGCCTTCTTGGTCTACCTCGGGGTCTACGGTCATTTATTTTCTGAGTGTAAGCGAGTTTTGTTTCCCTATTATCTTCCATTCTTTCTATATGCCCCAGCCATTGTAGTCTATTAGCCTTCATGATACCAGTGATTAGCGGGGACTTAAACAGATCATAAATGTCTTTGTTACTTCTTCTTTTCCACTCTCCACTTTGTGTATCCCTAATGGGTCCAAAGATGCGTCTTAAAATTTTGTTCTCAAAGGTTTGTAACAAGGCTTCGTCTCCTTTCGTTGTACTCCAGGTTTCAGAGCCATACAGCACAACTGGTCTGATCAGTGTTTTGTATATTGTGATTTTGGTGTTACGAGACAGCGCCTTTGATTTTAGTAGATGTTGTAGTGCATAGTATATCTTATTTCCAGAGTTGATTCTAGTTTGTATTTCTTCCTTTATGATGTTGGAGCAGTTGAAGATTGTACCCAGGTATTTGTATGTTTCCGTTCTCTTAATGGTCACATTATCTATTTGAATGTGGCCAGAGCTTTTAGCCATTCCGTCTCTTGAAATTACCATATATTCTGTCTTATCTTGGTTGATAACCAGCCCCATCTGTTGGGCTTTTTCCTTTAAGTGTGTCAATATTTCCAATGTCTTTTGTTCACATTGCCCTATAATATCTATATCATCTGCATAACCAAGCAGCTTGGATGTTCCTCCAATATCACATCCCTCCTTTACCTTCCTTACAACTTTCTCTAGAGCCAGATTGAAGAGTAGCGGCGATAGTGCATCACCCTGTTTCAAGCCAGATGTTATTTGGAAGGGGTCTGATTTCCTGCCGTTATATGTTACTATATTATAAGTATCTTCCATGCATAGTCTGGTCATGTTGATTAACTTCCTTGGTATTCCAAATTCCTGCATAGCATTCCATAGACTATTCCTATGGACACTATCATAAGCCTTTTTAAAATCCACAAAAATGTTATGGAGATCTCTTTTATATTCCCAATGTTTCTCGGCTATTTGTCGTAAGTTAGTTAGTTAGTTAGTCGACAGATCATCCTCGTTGCACATCGGACCATTCAGTCCATAAGTGCTCGGATCCCCTCCTCAGCAAATCCCGCAGCGTGTAGCGGCTAACGACGCCAGTTCTGTGTTGGTTTATCAATCTTCTTTGGCTTCCTGCGTAGTGTTCTTGTTTGGCCACACCTCTTTTAATTTGCTGCTCTCGCAGTCTGGCCATTGTTGTAGATTCACAGTCATCACTTGGTTCTTGCAAAAGTCTCACTTCTCGTAGAGCATTCAGAATGTCAGCCTGGTCCATGGCGCGTCCGCCCTCAACAGTAGCCTCACCTGCGAGCTTGTCAGCCCGCTCATTTCCTTGTACTCCCGCATGCCCTGGCACAAAGATGAAACTAATCTTTGCCAGCCGAGACCGCTTCAGAGGCAGCAACCATTCTCTTCGGATCGACCCCTCCTCTATCCTCTTGATCATGTTCATTGAGTCGCTAAGGAAACAAGCCCTAGTGAATGTCTGTGTCTCGAGCCATGTTATTGCTTTACTTACTGCCATGACTTCCATGGTCAGGCTACTTGTGGTTTCAGTGAAAGCACCAGAGTCCTCCTTCACAATTCTCCCTCCGGCCCGAGCTGTAAAGGCCCATGAGCTTCTCACATGTCGGACGACCGACCCATCTGTGTAGATGACCGCGTCACTGTCTAGCGAATTCTCGAAAATCAACGCTTGTACTTCAGCCTCAACAGCAGCCGGATTTTCTTGTCTGCATTTTCTATCTAGTTGGATGCAAACTGAAAAGGATGTGCAGAAGTCTGTTGGCACTTGCACCCACTCCTCACCAGGTTCTAAGTCCTCAAGTGAACACACCTGTTGAAGAATGTCCTCGGCTTGACCCATCCACGACCGTCCTCTTTTTAACCTGCTGCCCTTCCCTTCCTAATTTCACTATGCAGTGGATGCTGTGTGTTTGCGTTAATTCTGAGGTAGGCACGTGCCCTGCAAACATGCATTCTCTCTTCAATGGTTGGAAAATCAAGAAGGTAGCGCATCGCCCTGCATGCTGTATCTCTTGTACATCCAAGAATAATGCGCATAGCTTCATTCTGTATCCTTCCATCCTTTCTATCTGCTTATGGCTGACAGTCAGGATTGCCATTGCATACTCCAAAACAGACATGACCAACCCCTCGTACAGAAGACATAGATGGCGCTGCTCACAGTTTGCTGCCGCCATCACCCGCATCGCTGCCAAACCCCGCTTGGCCTTTGTTATCACCTGGTCTATGTGCACATTATAAGCAAGGCTTCGATCAAACCGTATCCCCAGGTAATTCATTGCCTGCGTTCTTTCCACCGTCTCTGAACACAGCATTACAGTTGGTGTTGGATTGTTGACAATATGATTATTCAACGAGAACCAAGTCACTGTTGCCTTGGTATGGTTGACCATTGCCCCAGCTTCATCATACCAAGTACTTATGCGATTGAGTTCGGTTTGTAGTTCCACAGCAACCTCCTCTCTATCCTTACCCTGACGATACACTAAAACATCATCGGCATATGACAATGTCCTGCCAGGTCCAGTGATCTGCTCACTGGTGATTCTCACTGTGTAGGCGTTGAACAGTACCGGAGATAATGGTGATCCCTGTGGTAGGCCAGGATATATTGTTGTTGGTTCCGAAGTCCAACTGCCACATCTAAAAACTACTTTCCGTTGGAAGAGAGCTGCAGCGATCCAACTAAGGAGGAATGGACTTACGTTTAGTTCAAGAAGCTGAAACATTAAACAATCCAGTGGTACTCTGTTGCATGCGTCCTCAAGATCAATCGCTGCAGCAACGGTTTCAGTGCCTGAGTGGAAACCTTCATAGACATCGTGGGCAAAGACTGCTGCATTGGTCCAGGTTTCTCTTTTTGGACGGTACCCACCCAGGGTAGGTGGGAAAACACCTTGCCTCTCTAGTTGGCTTGATATTTTCCTGGCAATTACCTTCTCCAGCAGCTTGCCTATTGTATTCTGCATGGTTATAATTCGATATCCCTGAATTTTCTTGTGGTCTTTGTCAGGCTTCGGCAAGGGAATCAGATAGCTGTGTAACCATTCCTCCTTGATGCTAGCACTCCCTATACTGTTGTTGTACATGTCTGCTAGTTTCTCTAGCTCATTGTCGGTACACCTATTTATGTCGTCGTATCTTATGCCATCAGGACCTGGAGCACTGTTTTTTGATCGTCGAAGCACTGCCTTGATTTCTTTCACTGTCACTGTGTCTTTATCCGAAGTGTTCTGGGCCTTGCATCTGTCTGAGGTGACCTCCTTGGCCAGATTCCGGCCTCCCATGTCTGCCTGGTTGCTCTGCTCAAGGTAGCGTTCAAAGAGGGCTTTGCCCTTGTCGTAAGATAAATATCTATCTATTGTTGATCTGTTTTGTCTAAAACCCGCCTGGTAGTCACATAATATGTCTTCTGAATATGGTTTTAGTCTATTTAGTAATACTGCGGATAGTATCTTATAGCTTGTGGACAGTAGTGATATTCCTCTATAATTTCCACATTGGAACTTGTCTCCTTTCTTAAAGATAGGTATCAATAATGACTCTTTCCAGTCATGGGGTAATTCTTCTGTCCTCCAGATTTTTATTAATAGTTCGTATAGCTTTAGATGTAATGCATGGCCACCTGCCTTTATAAATTCAGCAGCAATTCCATCAGTCCCAGTTGCCTTATTGTTTTTAAGTCGAGTGATTAAATATAGGATTTCTTGAAATGTAGGTTCTTCAATTTGTGGTTCGCATGTTAGAACCTCTTCCTGTGGGAAAATGTTACTTGGAGCTTCACAATTTAGTAATTCAATAAAATATTATTTCCATGTGTTGCACATTTCCTCATTGGTATTTATCATATTCCCATTTTTGTCTTTTAAACCATATGTGTATTGTTAGTGCCCTCGTTTCATTGACTTCAGTTCTTTAAAAAATTTTCTGGATTCATTTTTCTGGTGATTAGTTTCCATATCTTTGATTATATTACTCATATATTCTCGCTTCTGCTGTCTGACTATTTTTGTAGCCTCTTTACATTCATTTCTATAATGCTCTTCCTTTTGGATGTTATTGATGTCATTTAACCATACATGTCTGGCATTCTTCTTCCTAATGACTGCTTCTTCACATTTTTGATTGAACCATCTGTTCTTTCTATGCGTGGTTAACACACCGAGACATTCTTCTGCGGTAGATTGAATTGTATTCTTGATGTTCAACCAAGTTTGGTCAACGCTTTCCTCCAAAGGGTTTTGCAGAGTTTCAAGTTTACATCTTATTTCATCTGTAAATTTCTCTTTGACTGTAATGTCTTGTAGTTTTTCTCTGTTAAATGTTGGGTGTAATCTTTGTAATTTAGTATAGAAACCTCTCTTAAGTTTTATTTTAAATTTTGCTCCAACGAGGAAGTGGTCACTGTGGCACTCATCTCCTCTATAACTTCTGACTTGCTGTATGTTTGATGCATTTCTGTTGTTAATTAAAATGTGATCTATTTGATTATAGGTTCTCTTGTCACATGATTTCCAAGTTTGTTTGTGTATATCCTTTCTTTGTAGTCTGGTACTGCTAATCTGCAGTCCTTTGGCTTCTGCCAGGTTGATGACTCTCCATCCATTATCATTTGAAGTTGCATGTAGGCTTTCCATACCGGCCACTTTTTTATTAGTTTGCTCTCTACCTATTTTTGCATTGAAGTCTCCCAGCACAATCAGGATGTCCTGTTTGGGGGTTTCTTCTATGACATCTTCCAGATCATTATAAAAGTCTGAAATAATCCCTTCGCTCTGCGTGCCTACACACCTAAACTCGAGTAAGTCCACAGTCTGCTCTAGCAAAGGAAAGGTGCTGAAGACGGAGACAACCAGCCAGGAGGAGCACCACAGAAATCAGGATGACATGCAACCACGCGTAATGAAATATGTCGACTGCTGCTAAATATTATGGTGCTCGCCCTGCTTTGGACCCCCAGGCAGGTGCAGTGCCGGGCCCTATGCCTCAAAAGGGTCCAGCCACAGCTACTGGATGTCCTTCTCAGATGTCCTGTGGAGCCAGAGGACCTGAGAATAGAGCGTCTGGCCATATCAAACAGAGATTAAAAACAATGCACTGGAATGCGGAGGGAGTCAGCAACAACAAAAAAATAGAACTAGAAAACATCTTAGACCAAGAAAAGGTAAGCGTATGTTGCTTGCAAGAAATTCACCTCAACGAAAACGAAATGCTATCTGGGAAATTACCAGTACTAAGGACACTAATTTCTTAACTTAGCAGTCAGCATAAGGTCACCATACAGTGTATACCATCCCAATGTGGAGTACCCGGAAACGCCAGAACTGATCGATTGGCTAAGGAATGAGCAAAAGAAGAACAGCCTGATGTGCCAATTACATACCACCAAAATAAAAGAATGATCAAATCAGTCAGAAAGATACCAAAACCTGCTCAAGACGATTACCACGTTATGGACAGACCAGAAAAAGTCATTATTCTCTGCCTCAGAACAGAACACAATAGATCCCGGAAAGGTTAACCCGGTCAACAAATGCCCGCAGAAGTCGGATGTGTCGGCCTAACGGCGCAAGAACGCAGCTCTGCTGTAAACAGGCACAACGCAATCACGTCCGAAAAAAACTCCGGATGAACGAAGAAGAAGAAGAAGAACACAATAGATTACGCAACCATATTGTCGCATGATTGCGCACTCCGTCTTGTCCATGCTGCACATCAAAATTTCAAAACACACTTCTCACTAAGGGTTTCGAGAAAGTTGCCGTAGACATTATCGGACCACTCCCCAGGACGAGGAGGAGGAATCGATACATATTAACATTGGTGGACGTCTGTTCAATGTGGGCAGAAAGTATTCCAATGCCATCAAGTGACTCCAAGCACATTGCTGAAGCCTTACTTGAGATATTTACTCGGATTGGATTTCCCCTCAAAATCCTAACCGACAATGCATCACTGTTTCGCAGTAAACTCATGGAAGAAGTCTTTCGGCTATTTCATGCTCGCCATATCTATTCATCTCCCCATTTGCCTCAAACGAACGGGAGTGTAGAACGGTGGAACGGTACCCTCATCAGTATTCTGAGAAAGTTAGCTCATGAAAAACCAGAGGATTGGGACACATATACTCCTGCTGCATTATTTGCATACCGGGAAGTGCCGCATCACTCTACTGGGATTGCGCCCGCAACACTGTTGTTTGGGAGGCCAATCAAGGGACCCTTGGAAGTATTACTGAGAACATGGACTGATGATCATGCAGATGATACAGTTGTTACTGCATCTGTTTATGTTGCTGAGTTGAAGAAACGGCTACAACATGGTTGGAGACAAGCGAATGTGAATCTACGTCAAGCTCGACGAAGAATGACTCGCAATTTCAACAAGAAAGCAAAAGATAGAGAGCTGATAGTGGGTGAAAAAGTGCTGCTACTACTTCCAACCAGTCAGAACAAGTTGCAAATTGGATGGAAAGGACCATTTGAAGTGACAGAGAAAATATCTCGTACTCACTACAAAATTTCTGTCAAAGGCAAGTTGAAAGTGTTTCACATAAACCTTTTGAAGAAATGGAATGAAAGATCCGCAACCTCCGAAACTGCACACCTGATGGCTATGGCTGTTGCTACTGAAGTAGAACAAGGAAGTACCATGGGAACAGAATGTACACTGCAAGCCAAAGAGACATTTCAGGATGTGGATATCAATCCCAACCTATCTCCAGATCAACAGAAGCAAATTCGAGATCTTATGGCAATGTATGCAGAAATACTTACTGAAAACCAGGTCTTACTGATTTAGTGGAATTTGATATGAAGCTAACAGATGATACACCTGTGCGAGTCAAGACGTACCCAGTTCCTTATGCCAAGCAAAATACTTTGCAGGAAGAGATACAGCAGATGCTCTCATCAGGAATTATATCACAATCTGAATCTCCATACAGTGCTAGTGTGGTGTTGTTGAGAAAACCTAATGGTGAACACAGAATGTGCATCGATTATCGACAGCTCAAGGCGATTACTGAATTCCAGGCAGAACCTCTGCCCGACCAGAATCAGCTGTTCACTCGTCTCAACACAGCACAATACTTCACCAGGATTGACCTCAGTAAGGGATATTACCAAATTCCCGTGAAACCGGAAGTCAGACCGTGGTTAGCTTTCAGTACGCCTGGAGGGCACTACGAGTTCAATGTTCTTCCATTTGGATTAAGTAACGCTCCAAGTGTATTTACACGCATGATGAGAAGATTACTTGACCCATTACATCATCCGGCCATCAGCCACTTCATGGATGATATTTTAGTTGCTACTGAAACATTTGAGGAGCATGTCGAAACATTGCATCTATTGCGACTTAAGGAAACAGGTTTGACAGCAAGACCCAAGAAGTGTCAAATAGGATTTCAACAATTGGACTTCCTAGGCCATAAGGTATCTCAAGGCTTCATAACACCTCAAGAAGGAAATGTGGAGAAACTTCAGAGAGCACCTCGCCCAAGGACCAAAAAGGATGTTCGATCATTCGTCTCCTTATGTGGATTCTATCAAAGATACATCAAAGACTTCAACACACTGGCTGCACCCTTAACGGATCTTACCAAAAAGGGGAATCCAGAGAAAGTCATATGGTCAGCTGATTGTGAGAAGGCTTTTACAGCTCTCAAACAAGCTTTAACAGCCAAACCGATCCTACATCTACCCAACCTCGACCGCTCATTCGTGCTCCGCACAGATGCGAGTAATATTGGAATAGGGGCCACTTTACTCCAGAGGAAAGGAGATGATCACTCAGAGCTATTCCCTGTAGCTTATGCAAGCAGGAAACTGAATGCTTCTGAACGGAACTACTCAGTGATCGAGCGTGAGTGCCTTGGTCTAATCTGGGCTGTGGAAAAGTTTCAGGCATACCTGTATGGTAAACATTTTACAGTGCAATGTGATCACCAACCCTTGATGTTTCTGGCATCGTCACGGAATCTGAACGCAAGACTCATGCGATGGTCGCTGCTGTTGCAACCATACTCATTCCAAATCGAATACGTTCCTGGGAAAATGAACGTAGGCGCCGACTTCTTGAGTCGTTGTCCAGTTCCTGATGAACCATCAACTTCGGATGAAGTGGAAAACCAACAAGAGGGATCACAAAAGGAACCGTGTCAGCTGTGAACGACTGAGACGATAGTTCTCCACAGAGATCAATCTGGAGGGGGGCTCTGTCGCATGATTGCGCACTCCGTCTTCTTCACTGCTGAACATCACAATTTCAAAACACACTTCTCACTAAGGGTTTGCACTAGGGAGAATTGGAATGCTAGGAATGTAGCGTCAACATTATTAATAGCTGTGACACCCAATGATGGACAGATCATGTGGTCTAGGCCTGTTCAATCCATTGGTTAACCTAGAATAATCGCGTCGCCCGCGAAATGGTTTGGGTCCAGCGACGCTAAATTTCAGCACTTGCAGAGCGACCGGCAAAGAATCCAGATGTGGTTTAGGTCTCTGTATGTCCCTCATCCTGATTCAGAAGGAAAGCTTCAGACGAAATTATGCCTGAGTTTGTTTATTTCTGAGTCAGGTGAGGATGGCGGTGTTCGCAGATTGTCATGATCCAGAGTTGCAGATCATTGTCCAATAATGTACCATGGGACTGCAAATCATGAGCTGCTCAGTAAGATCTGTTGTCAGGAGTGGATCTGATCAAAAGTCTTCATTGAGCTTTGCTTCCTGGAGAAGTGACAACATAAGTGATTTGGGAGACTTTCTAAGATCATTTGGATCAATTTTATAATTCACAAGACTTGAAAATTTTTAATATCATGGCTGAAGTCTGATAGACAATTTTATAAGGAAAGACTGTGTCATATAGTTATTCATTCCAGAAAGTTCTCCGGGATATGTGTAGACTGTTTAATTCCAAGTTTCACTTATAACTTAACTGAAAGTTCACAAACAGAACATTTGTGTAGTGCAGAGAATTTGTTAGGAAATCAGAAGGGTGGTACAGTGATGAAATGCCAGAACTGCCATGAGATCTTTCAGGAGTTCTAATCTCCATTGTGTCTTAGAACATTATTCTGGAAACAAATGGGTTTAGTTCATATGTCATAATGCATCACTGGTTTACTTCCACAGGTTTTTTATTTTGATTAATAAACCAAATTAACTGTTCCTGTATTTTTCTGTCAGTCCATTGTGGTGCGACAAAACTTTTCATTATTATCTATGTGTTTAGTTAATGTAACTACTTCACATAAAGGTAGTATCTGGAACTACAGGTGACTGGGTAAACACTAATAGACAGCTAAATTCTGTCCTATTGTAATCTCCCAGGTTCCAGGTTACTCAGAAAAGGAAACTTTACATTTTATTAATTCCTGTGACCATTTCACCTAAAAGGGAAAATGATCATAGGTGGGGGACTCTCGAGCTAATTAAGTTTCTCTTTTTCGGGAAGGAAGATTTTGGAGGGAAGAAATTAATTTTCCTGGGAAAACTCCTAAATTTTCAGAGCTATTATGGGTCACTTTGGCTTCCAAGAACCCATCCCCTCCAAATGAAATCAGTCCCATCCTCATAGCTTTACTTCATTGTGGGGTAAGTCAGAGAGGGTACTGCTTCCAACTCCCAACATGACACACATATGTATACACGATTCAAGATTGGTGAATCAGTCATGTGCACATGTGGATTGGCATCGCAGACAGCAGAGTACATACTCAAAGACTGCCCAAATTACAACATGTCTAGGCAAACCTTCTGGCCTAGAGAGACGACAGTGGAAGATAAACTCTATGGACCGCTGAGAGAACTAAAAAGGACAGTTAAGTTCATACAAGAGGCAACATTGCAGGTATAGACATATTTAAGGCGAACGAAAGAAGAAGCATTACATTACGAAGGTCAAGGACTGTTTAAAAAAATAGATAATTAGAAAGAAATTTTATCAAAAATGTTAAAACAATCGTTATGATTTTACATGAAATTCTGTAAAATTCAACAAAATAACTTAAAAACGAAGTAAAATTTTTTGTTTCTAAATGCCCTCGTGGGACGCATAAAATCAGTTGGCGGGCCTCATGCGGCCCGCGGGCCGTAGTTTGCCAACCCCTGATCTAAGGAATCGTTTTCTCCCGGCAAGTCAAACAGCAGCGGCAATAGTGGCTAGACGTGGAGAAGTCTCTCGAATGAAAGTCATACGACGACTCAGAGATACAGGCCCTACTGCAAGACGACGTAATGTTGGGCCAAACTGGACTCACAGACATCGTCAGTAGCGCATGTAATGGACAGAGCAACATGTCAGGTGGATTAGACTGCAGTGCAATGTTGTCCAATTCACAGACGAGAGCAGATTCAACATATCCTTTGCTGATGGACGTATGCGAATTTAGCGACGGTGTGGAGAGCGCATTACGGATTGCTGATCATCAGCACAACCAATTAGAAGGTGGTAGTATTCACATTTTGGGAGGATTCAATTTTCACCATCGCTGGCCTCTTCACATCTTGCGTGGAAATGTTAATGCTGTGACATATCTAGATGGGGTTCTGAATGCATTGGGTGCTCATGCGTTCACAAATTATCAAGACTTGCAGCTTCTACAGCAGGTTAACGCACGTGCGCACACCACATGTATAACGCAGCAGAACATTGTGACGATTGATTGGCCTGCCCTATCACCAGACATATCTCCTATAGAACATCTGTGGGACGAGCTTGGACGCAGAGTTTACAGGCCAGGTTCTGCAACTAATGTGGGTATATTTGGATGTTTCAGTAAGGGTGATAGATGATATGTAAGTGCACTAGATTGATGACATCTGATCTCGATTTCTCTGTCCAATCTGCCATCTTCTGTGATCATACTTCCAAGATATTTGAATTCTTTAACTTGTTTCAGAGGTGTGACATTTATCTGTATACTTAGTGGGCCTGGCGATCTGCTAACTTGCATTACTTCGGTTTTGGCTGTGTTTGTACTCATATTGTATCTGCTGCAGGTTGAACTCAGATTATGAATATGATTTTGTGGTCTGCCCTCATCGCTGTAAAACAGGCACTGATCGTCTGCAAATAGAAGTTCATTTATTTCCTGTGTATCAGTTGTTTCATCTGGAGTAAAGAGTTCTATATTTTCTGAATCTGTTCTGTCAAGACTTGCTTCTTTGGATATTCTGTCCATGTAGACATTAAATAGCAGAGGAGAGAGCACATATCCGTCTCACTCCTGTATTGACTGTGAACGTATCTGATATACCTTCTTGTGTTCTTACTGCACTTCGGCTCGAGTGGTACATAGCTATGATGTTTTCTAGCAATTGCCCTTGTAGTCTTCAAGGATGGTCCATAATTTGTATCTGTCTACTCTATCGAAAGCCTTTTCCCGATCTACAAACACAATATTCTGCTGATCACTACATTCGATAGTTTTTTCACATATTTGTCTAAATGTAAATAGTGCATCAGTGAAACTTTTACCTTTCCGAATACCGAATTGTACTTTGTTCAACTATGGGTCTATCTCTTTGTTCCAATGTAAACTTGTAAACACATATATTTACATCTCGCACTCTGTTCCTGGATTATACAGGTGGCGCGTTTTTAATGTGCTCCAGTACATTCTGGTTGTGTGATCCTTCTCCATTCTTCTCACTGAGCACGTCAGGTGTAACTTCTTCATTCTTCTCATTGAGCACGACTGGTTTAACTTCTCCATTCTTCTCATTGAGCACGTCAGGTGTAACTTCTGCCCAACAACTTCGCCCAAAGAAGCACGTGGTCAGCCAGCCGAAAATTTTTCGAAAGTAGCCGAGGAAGATCTGCCGGAAGTGCCTATTCTGTGTGGCAAAGACGAAGAAGTTGACGCAACAATGGGTGAAGGTCAGCTGTTTGAAGATGTCGTGAAGAATGGGGTGATTGACCCCGGCGTAGTCGTAGTTGTCGTACAGATGTAAACATATCCCAGGGGTCATGAGGGCGAAGAACGACCCGAATACCAGAACGAGTAGCCGTAGGCTTTTTAGATTCTCTACGATCGAAGCCATGGTTGCATTTGTTGCTTCTGTAGTTGTTGATTGAGGACAGCAGTTCAAAACCCCAGCCGGTCTAGTTCTGTTAATAGCGCGAATTTGACCTCTGGCAATGATGGCCAGGTGCGCATAGACAATACAGAGTACAAAACTGACAGAGAAGTGGATGAACGGAAACATGATGTTCTGTTTGTAGTGAATGGTGTTTACGTATTCATTATCGCCCACAATAAATGTATCGATATTAACAAAAACCGCAAACAGCCAGACCATTACCAGACCACAAGCGGTTATTCTTACAGAAAGGTATCGTTGATGTAAAAACGGTCGGGCGATATACAACCACCGCTCTATGGACACAACAAGTATATTTGCATAATTTGCCGCGGACGATACCTTGCTGAGGAAGATAAAATTTCTAGCCTTTAAATCACTTGTGTCGCAGTCGCCGTCGGAAATGTCGCCCATCATTGTGTACCGAATGCCGTGACAACAGAATATGATGTCACTGGTAGCCAGCGACGCTATAAAGGCATGAGTGCTGGCCCGCAGCCGACTACAACAGCAGATCGTGAGGAAGAGGATGCAGTTGGTGACGATACCAAATACTAATGTAAATTCTTGTAGAATTTTAAAAGTTAGCAGAGCAGATCGTCCGTAATCTTCAAAACAAGTCCCATTTCCGGTGGCAGCGGCCATGTTTGATTTTGGATGGCAATTTTCTGTAACGATGATTAGTCCTGAAGAAATCACCTGAAGTAGAAACAAACAGTGGAGAACAATGAAACACAGCGGTAAGCGGGTGTTAATGTTAAGTCAATTATGATTTTCTTCTCATATTATGACAAACAAAATGTTGCACGATTTATTGGCAAAATTGCATGCACTTCATGTGCGGAAAATCTGTAAATATACGCACAGAAGTAGCAGGAATATATAACCTATGCAGTAATTAATGGAAAAAGAATAATAATAATACATTGCCGTTAGTTGAAAATGGAAACCATACCATGAATATCATAATTGTTTGAAAGACGTGATTAAATCAGCATCAACATAAATTATCTAAAATGAGAATGTACACTAAAAATCCCAAATATAAAACAGAAGGTTTGAACACGATACTATTACTTTTGGTGTAGATACAATACATGTACATTATTGTCCTTCTCAAGAAGGTATAAATAATAGTCGGACCGGCGACAAGCTTGCAGGCACCCATCAGTGAACACCTGTGTTCATACGAGCTGTAGCTATTTACTTCTATTGTGCCCATCATGTTGGATATGGCCATGTCTACTGTATGTGCCAGTATTATCAGCTGCGTTGGTTTTTCATGAAATGGTATGGGTGCCGGTCGTTCACAAAGCAATGGCAAACTACTGAACGTAAACTTTCCCAGGAATCACGAACAGTCAAATACATGCTGGGATTGACTGCAATATCCATAAAAGATATGCAACTAACTGAATCTTGGACAGGGCTAGTCTCCGCTCACTAGGCGTAAATCTCGAGAACTCTTGTGTACAGTAGCAACACGGCTCTGCTTATCTGATATTTTATTATCCCAATCCACTCCATATTTTGTAACGACTTGCGTTTTCTCCTTATCTTCTGCTTCTCTTTGTGTTTTCTGTTTATTTGTTTATTATTTTGGGTTGGAATATGTGCTCAGCGATTTACAACGATTGAACAGTATGATATTTCCAATAATAATGCCAGAGCACGGGTTCTGAACTTGGCAGTTCCGAA
>JACEFZ010022494.1:0-25501 GCA_014155875.1 Cepaea nemoralis | reverse complement strand
GGGGGGGCCAAACCCTTTCCCTTTCCCCGAACCCCCCCCCCCGGGTGCTCATGCCATTGTCAACGTAACGCCCTAACCATTAAAACAACGCTCCTGCTTATACAATGTGTGTGGTGTATTCAGTAGAGGTAACAGTCAATCGAGTGTGTCACCATTGTGTCAATGGGACCGTAGTGGAAGTAATAATAGTCATACTTTAACCTACCATACATGTCGTGGGAAGCGACTAAGGATGGTTGGCGTGGGACGGTTTACCTCATTCCTTACAAAACCTTTAGCTGGAAAATCTACCCAATCATGAACAAGCGTAGAAATGGCTTTACTTGAGTTGGTTGAGGGTCGAAGCTTCACTGGGAGATAAAAGGCAGAAAAATAGGAAAGCGATCACAATAAAGAGGAAGGGTGGGTATGATAAGTGACACTAGTTATACCCAAACAGACTGCATCATGTAAAAATGCATTACCTTATTGGATTTACTTATTAGCAGCACATGAAGTCCATATTTGTATTAAATACAACACCGATATGATGAGAGCCTCGAGAGCTTCCCCTAACGCTCGCCTGCCAATACTGTGGTTATGGATTCGAATCCCTAACGAGGCGGATTTTGAAAGATAAAATATTTGCGCTACTAGGTTTCCCCCCCCCCCCCCCCCCCCCAGCTTAAAATGGGTTCGAGGAAGTGTCTTGGTAAGTAAAGGCGACCGGCGAGATACTGATCACGTCACCCACTGTGGGATAATTGATCTATACAAATATGGGTCTAGCATCTTAAGCCCAATGTGACTTCAGGCGTATAAATGGAACCTTTATGTTTTTGATCAATATGGTCAATGTAAGAAGCCCAGCCGGAAAAGGTGGATGTAATTGTCACAAACATCAACATCTTTGAGTATTATGTTGTGATGTCAAGGGAGAAGGAACCAAATATATATTTCTATTTAAATCAAAATTTACAGAATATTGATCACTCTTGAATATGTGAGGTTTTGATTAATCAATAACTCAAAACGTTGTACATTGTCTAGGAGATTAATACACCCACAGATATCATTAGGAGAAATCCTAAATTTTCATTTACCCTAATATCTATATTTAAACAGCGACCATCCTTCTTCCTGTCTAGGTTGCTCAGATAGAAATTACAAATGTTTTACAAAAACACAGTAACTTGACAAGTGACACATACGCAGATTAAACCACATACGTTGAAATTATAAGACAGAGTATATTATTATGTTGAACATGTGTAGATGCGGTTGGCGACAGACATACATTATAATAGTTTACATCTACATGATGCAAGAAAGGTAAGACAATGAACACATGTGATTAATCTAAAATTAACAGAAACTGTCTTGTCATAGACGTTCTTCCTCCTCGACATACTATTAAAGAAAATAATTCAATCCTCCTTGAATATTTGGTTGTGACCGAACAGAAGTAATCACGTGTTCTATTATGAGTGTTAGTAAGACTGACGCAACATCCTCTCAAGGGTAATAGAAAACGTTCTAGCTGTGTACTCTGTAGACCTCAAGGGGGATCAGCCTGCTAAACCTTACAAAAGGATTTGCACAACATTTCCTCAGAGAATATCGTCTCTGGTCAACCAGGGAATCTGACCCTTCCATTTAATACAAGATAAAACTGGTGCCAGACAGGGACGCTACTCATATGGTACATCTTTCTGTCAGCCATTACTTCACCCGCTGACAGTCAGAGTTTGCGAAAGGTCATCCAAAGTCCCCCCCCCCCCCCCCGCGCCACCCCCACATTTTTCCATTTAGGAAATGATCGTGACAACCATGTATGGTATTTGGAAAGTTCTTGAAATTGTGGCATTTCCTACAGGACCCTTTCAGATTAATGCAAACAAACACATCCACGAGTGTGGGGTCACTAAAGGTGAATAATAAAATCAAAACAAGTTAAGACAGTTACAGTGGAGTGATGGGACCTTTTTTCCTTTCCTGAATATTGACACCGTGTGCCTCATCTTGGTTCTAGTGGAACAGTCAGTTTTCTTCTGTCTTAAGTGAAGAATGGCAATGAATCATATCCTTCCGTTTCAGAAGGGATATGAGAACATCACTATTTATTTATAGAAAGCGCATACGCACAGTACTTGCCTTAAATAAACAACATTTAGAAGATACATTTGAGGGATATATTCACAACATAAGGTGATCAAATACATCCAACATGTTCCCCCATTACCTTCGCAAATTATACAACATTCATGTAGCTCTGACATATTAAGGATCTAGCTGTGTGTTAGTATATACATGTATGTGTGAATATGTGTGGTTGATCCATATATTACACTGAGTATAAGGCGAGTTGGCGTCATGTTTGAATTCCTAGTGTGTAGCGTAACATAATACATCAAATCTTTAGAAAATAATACAGATGTTGGCCTTTCAATCTTTCGCCTCCTTCCGTTGAGTTTATTTCCTATAAAATAGTTTCCTCCTCTATATCCTTCCCTTTCTATTCATCATGAGTTCCAGAGAGCAAGCTAGGTTTTTATTGTCCCAGCGTAAATTGTCCCCTTTCAATTTTCTCTTGACTATTACTTATTTACAAGTTAAGATGTTAACTTATCCAACACAAAGAACCAATTTATTGTTTCTTCTAAAAGTTCCAGTCTAGACAACTTTAGGTCTCATCCCTGAGCCCTTTTACAATTACTTAGGATATTGATTTATTTTGTTGTTTCGGGATTTGAGATTTAAATATTGGGCACAACCCACTACTGGCAACGCTGATCGTTTTCTGGTATGAACCTAAGGCCTATCACGTCAATGTAGAAGCACTATACTGGAGTTTCGCTCTCGTTTGAGCTCGTCAGTAGTGCATATCCTTGACCGGATCCGGAAACAATTTATTTTATTAAGTTCAGTTTATTGTCACCAAAAACAGTGGGACAGAACAGTTGTCAAACTTTCCTCCTCCATGGATAAAATATACACAGACAGTCTATAAGTTTTCAAATCTCCATGCCGGTGAGTGCATTCCATCTTGTTGGTGGGAAGGGATGTTATAATGAGGTTTTCTATTTCTCTGGCCATGGTTTTTACAGATAAGATTTTGTTGAACGTTTGTATTCCCCTTCTGCTTTCTTTCATATTCAAATATCAGATTTTCCAATATTTTATTTTAATTTAGTTTGTTCATCCTAATTTTAATGCTAAACTGAGGTCCTATGCGTTTATGAATTGTGACGATTCCATTTGAGCTCCCACGATTGGTGTGCTGCAAGTTGATTCATAACATCAATTGTAAGGTGTAGAGTTTTATTCTGTCTGGGACAAAAAGGATACTCTAACCTGCATAGTTCGCGGCGACTGCACTGGTAAGGCGGCCTTAATTCCAGACTCAATGACACCCACCCCCCCCCCCCCCCCCCCCTGCTGCCACACACCTCAAGGTACAATATTGGCAGTAAATGACAGTTGTACGCGCCAGTAGTAGGCGTCAATTTTCTGCTCGAAATTCAAACATGGACATTCTGACACGTAAGTGTTTAGCATCTGTTAAAACGTATGTCTGTTGATTATAATTATTGCCCGAAAATGTATATGTGATTGTTAATGTTATGCAATTATATATTGGCACCTTGCCCTCTTGACAGACGATAGTTTGTGCTTTAAAAAGGCATAATAACTTTTACGTATGGCGGTAGTGAATGTGACTGATAAGGCCAATTCGCGCTGTAAATGTCCGTTCACAGTGGGTGCATTTGAACACGTGGTCATTTCCACCATCATGCACCATCTTACGTCTATGCAATTACACACACACACACACACACACACACACACACACACACACACACACACACAGACACACACACACACACACACACACACACACACACACACACACACAACATGCATTGTATGTTGGTGAAGAATGTTGATCACCTAAAATATACAATGTTTGGAACAGGGATTTGTAATATATTTAATACAAATTTAACAACTACGTATGTTGTTGTTGTTGTCGATTCAGCGGTGTCTGGGCTTCCGCCCTTCGGCCTAATGCCATGGTGTGATCAAAGCGACCATCTATCAGCTGCTGTGTTGGTCTATATAAAGTGTTCCTTTTGTCTGGCTCATTTGGAAGTAACCATTTTCTGATATAATTAAGAGTTGAACACTCACAGGTTAATAGTCACGTGAGAAGTCTAGTATGAATATTAACAAACCAAACACTCTGAAGTGAGCTGCGGTTGAAGACTATAGAGATGATTGATAAGTGATGTGTGTAGGAGATATTTACATCTTCTTCGGGTCCTTCCTTCACAGATAATTTACTCTGTCTTTGAGGGTTTGGGCCACGGATATTTTTGTATTTATATAATAAAGACAGAAACAATACATGTCAGTCTAATCTATCATGTCAGTTTAAAATTACCTTGGTAGGCAATTCAAATCACTGTGGAATTGAGTGTTATACATCTCAGTTTGAATGATTTGTTTATCTGATTGTTTTAGTTTATGTTGTGTGAATTCTGTGGTATTTCCTGACGAGATGCAGCAAACTATGACAGGCAATAAATTGTGCAATTTATTGTTTGTGTCGTCGATTTCAAATTCACTAAGGTAAACATTGATTTGACTAAATCTCCTCTTACTGGTCCAACTGTTTAACCATGTTTCGTAATCTACAGATCGTATAAGCTACTTGATTGGTTTAATACCTGTTGCTGTTCACTGTTGTTGTCTGGGTGAAATTGTTTCTTTGAACAATATAAGTAAATGCGTGAGTGTGTACGCGCGTGCGTGCGTGCGAATGTGTGTGTGTGTGTGTGTGTGTGCGTGCGCGTGTGTGTGTGTGTGTGTGTTATATATATAGATTTTAAAATTGTGAGACTTTGTGGACCAAATCAATCACATCATCCCATAATACTACTAATGGTTGTCTAGTCAATCAAATATACAAAGCACTGTTAAAACAACAATTTTTGTTTAGCTTCCGGTAAAATGGCGATGACGTTTATTCTTCGGGACGACGCTGTTTTAGTGCTTTCCTGTGGATTATGTGGTGTTATTTCGTATTCGTATATTGGAAATGTTCAAAAGAAGCCACGGAAGGCAGGTGGTGGATGAAACTATGAGGGCAGCCGACAGATAGTTGTTGGTTATGGTCTCAAATTTCGCGACGGTAGGCAGAAGATCTCTTTCACGAGACAATGGCTTCGGTCACCCGGCCAGTATGGTCACTACCAAGAAGGAAAGCAACGGCAAACTACCTTCTTTAAAAGTGCCAAGTTCATTATGATTCGCTTAAAGACAGATCATTGCAAGACAAGGACAGAGACATTAAAATTACGAAAGTGGGTCGTAAGAAATGGATAACTGAAGAAATTTTACAACTAATGGAAACAAGAAGACTCAATAAAAATAATTCTGCCAAATATGAAGAAATCCACAGACAAGTCAGAATATTATGTAAGGAGACAAAAGAAGCAAGACTTGAGAAAATTTGCTTAGAAATTGAAAAAAAACACAGCAGTCAAAATACCAAATTAGAGCACAAAAGAATTCAGGAACTTACTAATAAAAGAACAAGTACATCAGCAGGCTGTCTAAAATCTAAAGATGGCAAAATCATAATAGAAAAAGATCAGATTCTACATGAATGGTGTCAAAGATCTACACAGGAGCTTAGAGAGTTAAGACGGAGCTATACCGAGGACACCAGACAGGAGAGACACAGGCACTATATTTAGCTTGACAACAGGACACACTCGTGTCAACTAAGAGGTCATTGAGTGCTAATGAGCGAGGGTTTCCCAAGAGTATAGGGAACTCGCCTCTCGACGAGTAACTGGAGAATACCAGTTACTTGAGTTAACTGACCAAGCGTGCTGGGACTCTACGCACGCAAACTCGCCAGCGCACGGTGGACTGAATGTCCGTGGTTCAACGCGCAACCAGAAGCGTGGTCAGACTGGGACAAGGACTGATAGAGAACAGACGTGTTCACTAGAAACTTTATATAGTTTATCAGCAATAGTGTTAGCTAGGCTTTAGATTCCAATTAGTTAATAGTATCAGTATTTTCACCTCTCCAATGCATCTGTGAAACATACCATGTTGTTGATTATCCATGAAGTATTCCGCTCGCAGAGCTTGTGTGTAAATAGCTCTAAATAAAAATGTATCCTTTTGTAAACCACACGAGTTATTGATTCGTGTCGTGCAAAAGTAGGGAGTCCTGACTTACCTGTCGCAAGTAGGTTGCTGACAAATGGTCAGACTATGTGAAAAACCTGTATGATGATAACAGAGATGAACAGTATGATATTCGATTTAATAATGAAGGCCGCCAATTCTGAAGATGGAGGTTCGAAATGTTCTTAAACATATGAAAGCTGGCAAGTCCCCCGGTTCAGATAACATCACAACAGAAATTATTAAAGCTTTAGAAGAATATGGGATAGGTCAAGTCACCAGACTGCTGAACTTCTTATATGATACCGGACATATACCTTCTGAATTATGTAATTCTGAATTTATTGCAATCCCAACGAAATCAGGAGCCTTGGAATGTGATCAACATAGAACAATTAGTATAATGAGTCACATCAAAAACAATTTTCTACGAGTTATCATGCAAAGAGTGAGAAAGAAAATACAACCTGACATACTGGAAAAACAATGTTGGGTTGTAAAAGGAAAGGGTACAGTAAATGCTGTGTATATGCTGCGATCAGTTATTGAACGTTCTATAGAAGTAAACAAAGATATACATCTTTGTTTATTGACTACACAAAGGCTTTCGATTAAGTAAGACATGTCAATATGGTGGATGTGCTTGCAGATCTACAAATTGATGGGAAAGACATTAGACGTATAAAAACATATATTGGAAACAACAAACTGCCATACGGATTGATAGTGAAGTGGGAAAATATCAGCCTATTAAGAGAGGTGTTAGGCAGGAATATGTAATGTCTCTAGATCTTTTTTCCCTATACAGTGAACATATTTTCAGAAATATAGAAGATATAAATGTAATCAGAATTGGAGGACGAAACATCAATAACATTAGATATGCAGATGATATAGTATTGATTGCAGACAATGCACAGGATCTGCAACAATTAATAGAATCGGTTGGTTCACACAGTGAACAACTGGGATTAGAATTAAATTATAAAAAGACACAGATTATGTGTACCTATTATTTATTAGGAAGAACGAAATACCACAATGTAATATACAAGTACATGGGAATATTCTTCAACAAGTGATTCGGTACAATTATCTCGGTATAGTCATAACCATCTGATGGGAGATGCCTTGTAGAAATTAGAACAAGAATCCCCATGGCGAAAGTAGCCTTTAGCAAGATGAAAACATATTGACTAATAAAAAGATGTCAAGTGATACGAGAAAAAGTGTGTTGTGTTGCTACATAGAGCCTGTTCTTTTGTATGGTTGTGAAACTTGGACAATGAGCAGATGTAACAGGATAGGTCAGGGTAGGACGTATTGATGTTACACCGTATAATACCAGGACCAGCTCCAGTCAGGCCACCGATGCAGCTAGTCTACCGACCCCACAAACACTTGGACTTTTCCTCTAACGCCACTCATTCAACCTCGGGCGACACCCTTTTGGGGGATCGTCCCGATAAGGAACCAGACACAAAGTCCATTGAACTCAACTTAACAGAAAATAATTGAATCAACACAGAACACCCACACACAAATAGATAACAGATAACGAAGTTGCAGTATTCCAAGAATAGATCGTTAGTTCGTCTCTATCAAAAGGGAAACTGTCATCATCGGGCCGCTCAACCACTGTCCAACCGTCTATAGTTTGCAATACGCTCACCGGGCTTCTCTTGGGCCTTATTTCCAAGTATGAAGTCTAGGCAATGTTAAGCTATCCCTAGTAGTTCTCCAAACCCGATCCTGCAGACGTCGCCGCCACGACTGATGACTCCGATGTATAATGTTCAAGAATGAAATAGGAGTAATATTATGCACTAGCTCCAACTCTGGAGCTTTTGGTGAAGTCCCACTGGTACACAATAGTATTTGCTGGGCGGCTGAGCTCCTGTCTGGATGCAGCCCCTAACTCACAGTCTTGAGTAGAAGATCTTCCGACCCTCAGTTTCCTCAATGGAAAATATCGTGTAGTGCTTATAAACATACTCTGTCCAGTCAGCTCACTACATAGTAATGGTGGTGCCATCAAGTAACAGTTCGGTTAATCCCAAGACGGACGCAATACACCTTACTTGATTTTTTCGGGAGTTTTAGTAGGGTGGTAGTGCGATGATTAGGTGTGTGTTAGAAACCAAACTGTTATCCAGTGGTACAGCGGTATTTCACTTCCGAGCGGATAAGCAAGAGTAAACACCCTGGTCAGTATCAACTGGAGTCCACGACATCCCTCGTTTCATCGCTGCCATCCCTCTTGCTCCACATAAGAAAGCTGACCTGAAAAGAGAGCACCGGGTGCTTGACTCCGGAACCACCGGTTGGCCAAACCCTATGTATGGGCAACCTGCCCTCAGACCAGGAGAGGCCACCATACAACGGGCTCTCCAATCCCATTCGTAGTGTATGAGAACCTTGAGGAATATGGGTACCAGTCCCGGCTGTGTAGTACCTTGACCCAAGGAAATCAATAACACTCTTAAGTCTTCTTCTTCATCACACGGACGTTGTGGCTTCACCACCAAGCCTAAACTTATATATTAGATCAACCTAGTATGTGTGAGCTGACGGAGTTCAAACATGCAATGTCTGCCCCCTCAATTCCTCCCATTAAGAAAGCAAATCCCAGAACGGAATCACTCCAATAGAACCAGAAAATGAAGAAAGAGGAAGAGAACGGTGCATCACTCCGACTCAACGCACGTGTACACGCAATAACATCTGCCTCGGCGACGTTCCTTACATGCCCCGTCGAACGATCTCCTCGAGACACGAACCTGCCAGCACAAGGACGGCCTTACCCACGCACAAACCGCCACCCACAAATGATCGCCTCCTACATTCGTGGTGTGTATATATTCCTGCTGATCGGGCCAACCAAGGCGGTTTGATTACCCTTTACGGCTAGCACTATATTCTTTTCCCAGAGCGTTAAGATCCCCATGTCTGTAGGAATCGAATGTGTTGTGTTTGTGGTGTTTATATGGAGTGACCGTTACTAAACCGGACCGGCCTGTGGACATGCAGAACGACTCACAACCGAGAGACGCCTTTATAAACGGCCATACAAGATGGTAACCAAGGGCATTCACTATACCTTCCAAGATAAAACTGCCATCCTCACAGCCCTCAGATCCGTTCGAGAGTCTTCAACCTCTTTGAATACGGTCTGGAGGTGTACCCACCACGGGTCTATCTCCTCATTGAATGACAAGCTTTAACTATAGAAGTGGCTTAGAAACAATAAGGCTAGTGCAATTCCTTTCTTGGGATTTCCACGGCAGCTCACAAACCTCTGACGTCAGCAGTATTCGTGTGTTGCCTACGCTGACGTTCTTGTGTATTCTCGGTTCGGGGATTTCCCCCCTAGCATTTGACACGAGATTACATGACGTCATATGGAGTAAATTCAGAAACCACATGAACAGGAAATTCTGAACTTTCCCCAATCCATAAGAAACAAGTTTTCCCAACCGAAGCCAAATTTTTATTAGGTTTTCTGACCTGGGATCTCCCGTAGCCAAACTGAGCCAGGAGATTCTCGATCCGGACAAAATGTCAAACGGACATATATACAGGGAATTTCGCGACAGCAGTCAAGCAGAACAACATCTGATGGTTGCAGAAATGTGGTTTCTGAGAAAAATGCAAAGAGTACCATGGACAGACAGAAAAACCAATGACCAAGTACTACAGGAGACAAATGAAAATCGTAAATTGATTAGAGAAATGAGATGTAAACAGTCAAAATTGTTTGGACATGTTATGAGAAGAAATGGATTGGAGACCTTAGTGAGAACTGGCAAGATCGAAGAGAACAGACCAAGGGGAAGACCGAGAAGTAAATACCTGGATGGCTTGGCCACATGATATGGTCGAGATAGGAACACTGAGTTGATCGACGACTCTGGGGATCAACTGAAATGGCGATTCATGACCGCCCACGCTTTCCGTCATGGCACATGATTGATTGATTTATTGATTTTTGACGCACAGACACGCATACATATAGTCCTAGAAAATCAAGTCTACCCCGAATCACAGGAGCCGGTCTACCATTGATACAATAATATCATTGTGACACATGTAAGAAAAAATGCCGTGAACATAATCAACCACTCTTTATTGCCTTCATTTACGTAGCAAAAGCATTTGATTTTATTAGACATAAGGGTCTATTCAAGACACTAAAGAAGATCGGCTGCCCGCCAACTCTTATGTCCATTGTGGAATCTTTCCACACGGTCATGAAGGATATAATCAAGTTTGATGGTACAATTTCAGAAGAGTTTCAAATCAAGGGTGGAGTTAAGCAAGGTTGTGTACTTGCTCCCACCCTCTTTGGATATACTTTTAATGTCTACTGAAATATGCCTTTCGTCGTCAGTATGTTGGTATATGCATTATCTCATGCTCAGATGGTGAATTTTACAATGCTCAGAGATTTGAGGCCAAGACCAAATTAGGAGGTCAGTGATAAGAGAGTTGCTTTTTGCAGATGATGCTGCAGTTACAACCCACTCTGAGGAAGACCTACTTCTTCTTCTTCTTCTTCAGTTTTCCGAGCCATTGAGGAAGACTTACAACGTCTACTATATGCACAATTTTCACTCGCTCGCTTTGAACTCAAGCGTAGTCCATGTATGTAGTCAATTTAGTTGAATATTTTCTTATCAGGGTTTTTCCGTGTGTAAAGTCGTATGATAAGGTGTTTAAACCAGGTGTTTTCAATTATCATATTATTGATATTTGCCCATTCTATTAGCTGCCCTTTTCTTTCATTTTTTGTACCTAAACCATAATTCCTTACCACATCCTCCATTTTCCCCTTTCCTACTTTTGCATTAAAATCTTCTAGTATTATTTTTATTTCTTGTGATTTAATTTGCGACATCGCAATTTCTACTTCATCGTAAAAGTGGTGTACTTCTTCAACACTACTGCTTGTTGTTGGTGCGCATACTTGTACAATATTTATATCTATTGGTTTGCCTTTCATTTTTATCATAATAACTCTATCTGAAATACACCAGTAACCATTAACTGACTTGGCTTTTTTTAAAAAAATCAAATATTAGTCCTACACTTTTTTGTGTGTGTATCCCCTCCATAATAAATTAATGTGTGTTTGTCAGTTATTATTTTGCCCGACCCCTTCGTTCTCATCTCACTTATGCCTTGGATATTCATTTTCATGCTTTCCATTTCACTTATAACATTGATCAACTTTCCAAGCTCAGGTAACGCCCTAACACGCCATGTACTTATTTTAAATTTATTTGCTTTAGTTATGATTTTGCCATCAGTAGCTGGTCAGGTGTCACCTGTGGTTCATGACCGTCCCTACCGGACGAGGATTCCTAGGACAACCATAAACATCTTTCACTGCCTCTGAAATGTGTTTTGCCATTAAGACTTGGTAAGAAAATGTGGTGGTTTCCCCTCGCCTTCCACATCCACATGGGGGTTTGTTACCTCAGCCTTTGACAGTCATTCCCGACTGTCTGGACAAGTGAGTTCCCTGCTTTGCTCAGCTGCAGAGTTGTCAAGTTTTCCAGGTGGATACTCGGTAGCATTCTCCAATGCTTGTTATAAATGTGGTTTAACAGTTAGCAAAAAGAATACACATATGTTACAATCTGCACACGGGGTATCAACAATCTTTATTGGCGACGCCGAACTGGAGACAGTAGACCATTTTACATATCTAGGATCAGAGGTAAACAGTATACTATCCCTAGATCGGTAGATTAACATAAGGATTGGAAAGGCAGCAACAACAATGAACAGGTTAACAAAAAGAGTCTGCGAAAACAAGAAGCTTTCTGCCCAAACTAAAGTCTTGGTCTATCAAGCCTGTGGCCTTAGTACTCTTCGTTATGACAGTGAAGCCTGTTCAACTTACTCAAACCAACAGACACGTTTAAATAGCTTTCATATGCGGTATTAAGTGGCAAGACACAATCACAAATACTGAAGTATTGGAAAGATGAGGTTGTGTAACGGCTTGTTCCACGCTCAATCTTCATAGATGAATATGACATATTAGGAGGATGAATGATGGTAGAATACCAACGAATTTTTTTTTTTTTGTGAATTACAGACGGGTAAAAGATCACAGGGTCGGCCGCTACTACGATACAAGGATGGGACAGGACTGATATTGATAATGATATTGCACCTTGGGAGCAAGTCGCCGCGGATCGTGTTGCATGGGGGCAAAGTTCAGAAATGGAATAGACAAAGGAGAAAATGATTGCAGATAGGTCACACACTGAGCGTGTGAGAAATAAGATGGTGCGTGATTGTGGAGATGATCATGTGTCCACATGTCCATTGTGGATGGACATTTACAGCTCGAATTGGTCTGAGCAGTCATATTCGCTACCGCCATGGGTTGTAGTTAGCATGCCTTTTTAAAGCACAAAATGTAACAAACTATCGTCTAACAAAACGGCAAGGTGCCAATAAATAAATAAATAAATAAATAAATATTTGTGTGGGGTGGGGGTGGAGATAAATCTAGAATACTGATCACAAGACTGTAGTCAAATATCATCTCACAAACAAACATTATATAAAGAGTAAATAATCAAAACTCATGTGTATGACACAATTTAGAAATGGAAAGTCGCTTGTGTTTGACCTTAAATGTGCTAATTACACCAACAGCAGACGGAGAATAGAAAGAAGGAAGAGATACCAATAATTATTAGATTTTCAGCCAGGAACAAAATGCCCACGGCTTGGAATTTGTTATATTCCACTTTTTCCTCAAGATCCGAGTAGTTTACAGTGACAGCTGAAAACAAATAAATTAGCCGAGCAAAGTTAGTTAGTTAGTTAGTTAGTTAGTCGACAGATCATCCTCGTTGCACATCGGACCATTCAGTCCATAAGTGCTCGGATCCCCTCCTCAGCAAATCCCGCAACGTGTAGCGGCTAACGACGCCAGTTCTGTGTTGGTTTATCAATCTTCTTAATAATATATAATCATAATCATTATGTGCCAACTGATAGACATGTTCACATATATATATATATATGCATCAGAGGTAGAAACGTGAGCAACAACCACTTCTGCTACGGTGAAGTGAGGAGGAGGAGGAGAGCGCAACTCTGTCTGCGTAGGGCCAAAGAAGAAAATGAAGAGAGAGAGAGAGAGAGAGAGAGAGAGAGAGGAGAGAGAGGGAGGGAGAAAGAGAGGAGAGAGAGAGAGAGAGAGAGAGAGAGACCTCTCACCGCCCTCGGTTATCAAGAATAGTAAAGAATTAAGATAAGAAGGTTCAAGAACTGGGTCGACAGGGAATCAAATTATTTTCTATGATTCCAGACAATTAATTACTTTAAAGGTTGTTCTAACAACAATGAGTGTATAATTAAAGTCTACCAACTAAACAACAAAGTAAGAATAACACTGGTATTATTTTGTTTATTAAACTTCTGAAGGCAACAATCATATGCAGATATGTGGCATCAACAATAACATATAAAGATTATGCGGTGGTATGCAGAAAACCAATAACTAAGAGAAAAGCAACCATACAGGCATCAGCTATGAATTTAAAATGCAGCAAAACTAAACATTAACAAACATGTAGATACGCGAACAGCAAAAATAAAATGACATTAAGGACAAGCAAATAAACTTGTAGATATGCGAAAAATGTATAGGTACAGCGAAAGCCCAGGAAAACCAAACTCTCAACTTCTGACTTTTCCTATAGATAAAATAAGCTATTTAGTTGTCTGCATAACATTATTATAATAAAACATAAACACAATACTGTTAGGCAAAAACTTGTCAAACATCTAAACATGATGACCCAACATGATGACCCAACATGATGACCCAACATGATGACCCAACAAGACAACATCAACACCGAGTCTCTCTACATAAAACAAACAACACTCTTGTACTTGTAACGACTAGACACAACAAGGTACGACAACTTGCCACTTGATTATATTCACCTACATCAGACATCACAAGCGTACACAACATCTTAACACTGATTCGGTTAACACACATCAGACATCACAAGCAAACACATCTCAACACTGATTCGGCTAACACATCAGATTGACATCTTTGTGCTGGTAAATTAGGCTACCATTCCTACATTCCAAAATAGCTCTAGTTACCAAGGAACCCATAATAAGCTCACTATCTATAAATTGCAGAATATTTTATGCATTAATGCGTGTCAAGTCACTGGTAAGACGGGGCAACACGGTGTTCCTATAGACTTCTGGCTTAGTTCCTGCTTGTGTCAACTCTACTTAGACCACATATTTATAGCTATAGAACACTATCAATGTTCAGTCCATGATATAGGCAACATCAAACACCACCTACCACATCCCTAGTCTAATACTCTACAATTCTCTACCTACTGTTACGCACACCAGCAATTGTTCTTTATAATAAACCATACACTTTTCCCTACTATAAAACATAGATTTACAGGTTGTTCTCTTGTGTTCCACATCTTTTAGTACGCTTTACTCTTATATTAATATCAGCTTCAAATACGCATGTATCTGTGCCCTTCCTCAGCAACGCCACAATTCATTCGCAGTTGCATGATTACATTATGATTCTTGATACGCATTCAGCGTATTATAAGTACATTATTTCCTATGTTCCGTAGCTGTCAGTCCATGGAATCCCTCCAATACATTCATTCCTTCCAAGTACAGGCTTTATATGACATGATTCAACCCACAGATAATAAATGTCCCCAGCAAATCATCCACCTTGCTATCTCTTCCAGTTGTACTACTGCTATTCTGAGGTAACCCTTGATGTCTGGCCTGATCATCCTTTGCTTCCCCATTCTCCTTCCTCATGGTGACTACATCTCTAATTGTTACATGCAACAATCACTGTTGCATCATCAGGTCACCCACTTTACTGTCTTCTCCGGCTGTGCAACCGCTACAATAAGATTACACTTGATTTTGCTAGGATAGAACAACTAATGCAATAATCTCAGCCTGTTCTACCTTCCCACATACACGTGTATGTGGTTATATGAATTCCTCTATCATCAATGATTACTACCACCGTAAAGTGTATGACATTAAGTCACTAATACATCCGGACGCTCAAAAAGGAATGGCTAACTACTGAGCGTAATCTTGCCAAGAAATCAGCATACAGCTGAAAGATGCTGGTGTTGACAGCGATGTCCTGTAAAGGTTATGCAAAAAAAACAACATCGTGTTAATCAAACCTGGTCATAGCAAACAAACAACCGCTGTTTTTTCCAACGAGTAAATACTACCTCCATGTTTGAGGAACTTGTCTAGATTGAATTTCTAAATATCATTATTGCTGAGAATGGTCCTGTACTATATATGTGAATTGACGCTCGCTGTCCCTTGAAACCAAACTAGCAGATCCAAACTAGAACCAACTTAAAACTCCAATACAAATGATTGCAGCGACAATAATGTTCCACGTCAAACTTTTACTTTATTAAGGTCGATCGGCCGCACATACTAATACTAATATTAGTAACTGTCAGAGTCCTACTACTGGCTCCGTCTCGCCCACTGGACTATGGCAGGCATATTATAACATCTACGATACATCTATTAATAACACATGAATACAATCGGAAACTAGCAGGAGCTATCTCCTGAACAATCATTTATTACAATATATTACAAGCTGACAACATGATCGCAGTTCGCGCTCAAACAATCGTTCACCACCAACAGCCACGCGCTAACTCACAATGGCGCTCTTTACACTGTCGCCCGCATGATCATTCACAACCACACTTCACATCATCCCGCACATATCACAGTTAGTACATTCCTCGAATATCAATACACAACGTTCATCTCCATCTATCCGTCACAAACACTATCCTTCTATCGTTCTATCGTTCTATAGATCTCCACACGTCCGTCCCTATTCGCTGCCTCACACACACTGACTCTCTCCCCGTTGACCTTCCCGCATCACGTGGCTCTGTTCACGGGCTTCTTGCCTGACCGTCCACTAGCCAAGCCGTGGCGTCTCTTACTGCCCTTTACCTCAGCCATGCTTACACTGACTCTCGCTTACATCCCGGCACTTACATTCTTCCTTACACATATAAGACCATGACATTCTCCCCCCGCACGACCAATGTGGCACTTTCTCTTAGAAATGTGACACATTCTGTTGTTGTTACTCTTGGTTCATCTTGCTAACCTTGTCAGGGGAGTATATGATCATAAGTACGCGCTTGCGTCCCTTTTTGCTCTGATCTTTTCCGAGATTAACTGAGATTTTAATTTTCATATTGAGATCATTTTGAGTGCTATCTCCAAACCTGCACTCGTACATGTGTGTATACATTCAATAGTTCAAACAATAATAATACACCATGTATAGTTTTGAAATGTGATCGTGCATGTTTGTATGCTTTTCTGAAATTTGTGTATATTTTCCAAAATATGTAGGGTAATGTGTTGCTGATTTTTGTCAGTAATTCCACCGACTGAAGATTTACATTGTTCAGCATAAGTATGTGTCTGAGTTGATTTGACATAGAGTTTATCAGTGGCAAAAACAAAATTTGGTTCAATAGTAATGATATAAATAACAAAGTCTGCTGGTTTGTCATGAATAATATCATCTGTGTTGCGTTATGATGATGTGTAAATAAAACTGTCTGTGGAGACATTTGTTTTGTATTTACAATGAGTAGTGCGAGTATAACCATCCACTGTGTGCACTTGGTTATGTGTGTAGTTAACAGGGAGTACAGGAGGTATAGTATATACCATGATGATTTGTGATCTTCCCTCATTGTTGTGAAATGCTTGTCTTCTGCACCCTTTTTCTTGTGATGATACACACCAGTTTTTGTTTTTTCTTGTTGTGAAATGGTATGGTGTGGTACTTTGGTGTGTTCGTCATATTGTTGTATGATGAGTGGGGTAGTTAAGGCAGTGCATGTTGTGGTGTTAACTTTTTGCCCTGTGTGAGTTTTGAACTCTGTGTAGTCTGTCACATTCAATACATTTCCAATTAATAAATCACAGCATGGATTGTCTAATAAAGCACATGTTATTCTGCCTGATAGGAAAGGTGATTTTATATTGGCCCATGCCATAGGATATTTCTCTACTGTCCCTGAAACAGTTTTGCAATAGATGTACTCATCTAGGTAGTCTTTAGGATCAGCTAGGGTCTTCCGAAGACCGATAAGACAGGAACCTGTGTCGCGTACACATGTGCATACTGTGTCATTAATGTATCCCTCATGGAATGTTAGTTTTCCTAACGACAGTCTTGAGGTTTTGTTCATTTCCTCACTTTCTTGTTGAGTATTGCTCTCTTTACATAAGGAATGAGGCTGAGTGATGTTAACAACATTATTGAAATATGGTACAAAGTCTGATGGGTAAAACTCAGTTTGTTCTGAATTTGCAGTGTTTGGTCTTGTTTTCGATCTCTAGTGATGTTTCACTTTTTCTAAGTTCTTTGCTGAAATGTCTGTTGTAATGTTTATGGCTGCATTTGCTTTTGCTTTCTGTATTCTTTTTACACCTTCACATTCAAAACGTCTGTGGCCATAAGCAAGGCAAAAATGACATTTTGTTCTATATTTCCTTTGATTTACCTTCCCCAGTTTTTGTGCTATTATAGTATTTAGGTATTTTTGATAAGTGGGATTCTTATCGCATATTCCATTTTCTGTATGTGGAGTGCTACAATGTTTGCACAGTACTGGTTTTGTTTTCTGTGGTTTGTTTTGACAATCTGTGGCTGCAGATGCCGTTGATTTCATAGTACTTTTCTGTTGAGTGTTCTTAATCCAGGTTAAACTTTGGTTGTAATATTCGCGGCATTTTCTCTAGTAAATTTTTGATAGGTTCTGTTTTGTGTTCTTCTAAATAATTTTCCGCATTCGGCTGGTAGTGTTGCTTTTAGTTTTTCTATTAGCAAGAAATCTATTACTCCTTGATTGTTGTCTGAATATTTAATTACCAATATTAGTTTTTTGAAAGATTCTTCTAATTCACTTATATACTGGGTGAATGACTTGTCTGTGGTTGGTTTCAAGTTTTGTACTTCTACTTTTAGTGTCTCGAAAGGGGTTAAATAGTATGTTAATATCTTTGTTTTATAATATTCATAGTCATGACTTGCGAAACTTGGTATGATCTCCGATCGTTCTCTACCTTTTAGCGGTATGTATGCTGTGTACCATAAATACCAATACTTTTTTGGGATTTTGTAGTCTTGCATTTTCTTTTCAAAATTCTGTGTCCACACCCGTATTAAGTCATGATTTATATTACAGTTTGCTTTGTCTTGTGCCTGTGTACAATTGAAAGCCTCACAAACCCTATCGTAATGTTTTGTACCCCAGGAATATAATTGATCTGCGTTGTCTTCACTAGATGACATTTTCTGTGATTTGATATTTAACTCTAGAAATGATGTTAATTATTCAAGCAAATCAAAGAATGCAGATTTGGGTACTTAGCAATCAAAATCAATCAACTTATCTTTATCTGCTGACTACTCGAACGCTTGATGTACAGGAACGTGATTCTCGTGCTAGTTACCGTCGACCTGTTCTGGTTACGCTGGTCGCTTTGTAGAATTGAAACCTGCTGTGGAAAGAAATGATGTTATTTTCGTTCTGACTTTGTTAACAAATCTCCAATTTATACAAAATTATGACTTGATCTTCTTCTTTTCAAAAGTAGCGTTCTTTTATGCCATTTACATGGGACTGTGGTTCAAGTGTACTTCTGACACCACTATACCTGTCAGAGTCCTACTACTGGCTCCGTCTCGCCCACTGGACTATGGCAGGCATATTATAACATCTACGATACATCTACTAATAACACATGAATACAATCGGAAACTGGCAGGAGCTATCTCCTGAACAATCATTTATTACAATATATTACAAGCTGACAACATGATCGCAGTTCGCGCTCAAACAATCGTTCACCACCAACAGCCACGCGCTAACTCACAATGGCGCTCTTTACACTGTCGCCCGCATGATCATTCACAACCACACTTCACATCATCCCGCACATATCACAGTTAGTACATTCCTCGAATATCAATACACAACGTTCATCTCCATCTATCCGTCACAAACACTATCCTTCTATCGTTCTATCGTTCTATAGATCTCCACACGTCCGTCCCTATTCGCTGCCTCACACACACTGACTCTCTCCCCGTTGACCTTCCCGCATCACGTGGCTCTGTTCACGGGCTTCTTGCCTGACCGTCCACTAGCCAAGCCGTGGTGTCTCTTACTGCCCTTTACCTCAGCCATGCTTACACTGACTCTCGCTTACATACCGGCACTTACATTCTTCCTTACACATATAAGACCATGACATTCTCCCCCCGCACGACCAATGTGGCACTTTCTCTTAGAAATGTGACACATTCTGTTGTTGTTACTCTTGGTTCATCTTGCTAACCTTGTCAGGGGAGTATATGATCATAAGTACGCGCTTGCGTCCCTTTTTGCTCTGATCTTTTCCGAGATTAACTGAGATTTTAATTTTCATATTGAGATCATTTTGAGTGCTATCTCCAAACCTGCACTCGTACATGTGTGTATACATTCAATAGTTCAAACAATAATAATACACCATGTATAGTTTTGAAATGTGATCGTGCATGTTTGTATGCTTTTCTGAAATTTGTGTATATTTTCCAAAATATGTAGGGTAATGTGTTGCTGATTTTTGTCAGTAATTCCACCGACTGAAGATTTACATTGTTCAGCATAAGTATGTGTCTGAGTTGATTTGACATAGAGTTTATCAGTGGCAAAAACAAAATTTGGTTCAATAGTAATGATATAAATAACAAAGTACAAAGTCTGCTGGTTTGTCATGAATAATATCATCTGTGTTGCGTTATGATGATGTGTAAATAAAACTGTCTGTGGAGACATTTGTTTTGTATTTACAATGAGTAGTGCGAGTATAACCATCCACTGTGTGCACTTGGTTATGTGTGTAGTTAACAGGGAGTACAGGAGGTATAGTATATACCATGATGATTTGTGATCTTCCCTCATTGTTGTGAAATGCTTGTCTTCTGCACCCTTTTTCTTGTGATGATACACACCAGTTTTTGTTTTTTCTTGTTGTGAAATGGTATGGTGTGGTACTTTGGTGTGTTCGTCATATTGTTGTATGATGAGTGGGGTAGTTAAGGCAGTGCATGTTGTGGTGTTAACTTTTTGCCCTGTGTGAGTTTTGAACTCTGTGTAGTCTGTCACATTCAATACATTTCCAATTAATAAATCACAGCATGGATTGTCTAATAAAGCACAAGTTACTCTGCCTGATAGGAAAGGTGATTTTATATTGGCCCATGCCATAGGATATTTTTCTACTGTCCCTGAAACAGTTCTGCAATAGATGTACTCATCTAGGTAGTCTTTAGGATCAGCTAGGGTCTTCCGAAGACCGATAAGACAGGAACCTGTGTCGCGTACACATGTGCATACTGTGTCATTGATGTATCCCTCATGGAATGTTAGTTTTCCTAACGACAGTCTTGAGGTTTTGTTCATTTCCTCACTTTCTTGTTGAGTATTACCCTCTTTTAATAAGGAATGAGGTTGAGTGATGTTAACAACATTATTGAAATATGGTACAAAGTCTGATGGGTAAAACTCAGTTTGTTCTGAATTTGCAGTGTTTGGTCTTGTTTTCATCTCTGTGATGTTCACTTTTTCTAAGTTCTTTGCTGAACTGTCTGTTGTAATGTTTATGGCTGCATTTGCTTTTGCTTTCTGTATTCTTTTTACACCTTCACATTCAAAACGTCTATGGCCATAAGCAAGGCAAAAATGACATTTTGTTCTATATTTCCTTTGATTTACCTTCCCCAGTTTTTGTGCTATTATAGTATTTAGGTATTCTTGATAAGTGGGATTCTTATCGCATATTCCATTTTCTGTATGTGGAGTGCTACAATGTTTGCACAGTACTGGTTTTGTTTTCTGTGGTTTGTTTTGACAATCTGTGGCTGCAGATGCCGTTGCTTTCATAGTATTTTTCTGTTGAGTGTTCTTAATCAGGTTCAAACTTTGGTGGTAATATTCGTGGCATTTCTCTAGTAAATTTTTGATAGGTTCTGTTTTGTATTCTTCTAAATATTTTCCGCATTCGGCTGGTAGTGTTGCTTTTAGTTTTTCTATTAGCAAGAAATCTATTACTCCTTGATTGTTGTCTGAATATTTAATTACCAATATTAGTGTTTTGAAAGATTCTTCTAATTCACTTATATACTGGGTGAATGATTTGTCTGTGGTTGGTTTCAAGTTTTGTACTTCTACTTTTAGTGTCTCGAAAGGGGTTAAATAGTATGTTAATATCTTTGTTTTATAATATTCATAGTCATGACTTGCGAAACTTGGTATGATCTCCGATCGTTCTCTACCTTTTAGCGGTATGTATGCTGTGTACCATAAATACCAATACTTTTTTGGGATTTTGTAGTCTTGCATTTTCTTTTCAAAATTCTGTGTCCACACTCGTATTAAGTCATGATTTATATTACAGTTTGCTTTGTCTTGTGCCTGTGTACAATTGAAAGCCTCACAAACCCTATCGTAATGTTTTGTACCCCAGGAATATAATTGATCTGCGTTGTCTTCACTAGATGACATTTTCTGTGATTTGATATTTAACTCTAGAAATGATGTTAATTATTCAAGCAAATCAAAGAATGCAGATTTGGGTACTTAGCAATCAAAATCAATCAACTTATCTTTATCTGCTGACTACTCGAACGCTTGATGTACAGGAACGTGATTCTCGTGCTAGTTACCGTCGACCTGTTCTGGTTACGCTGGTCGCTTTGTAGAATTGAAACCTGCTGTGGAAAGAAATGATGTTATTTTCGTTCTGACTTTGTTAACAAATCTCCAATTTATACAAAATTATGACTTGATCTTCTTCTTTTCAAAAGTAGCGTTCTTTTATGCCATTTACATGGGACTGTGGTTCAAGTGTACTTCTGACACCATTATACCTGTCAGAGTCCTACTACTGGCTCCGTCTCGCCCACTGGACTATGGCAGGCATATTATAACATCTACGATACATCTACTAATAACACATGAATACAATCGGAAACTGGCAGGAGCTATCTCCTGAACAATCATTTATTACAATATATTACAAGCTGACAACATGATCGCAGTTCGCGCTCAAACAATCGTTCACCACCAACAGCCACGCGCTAACTCACAATGGCGCTCTTTACACTGTCGCCCGCATGATCATTCACAACCACACTTCACATCATCCCGCACATATCACAGTTAGTACATTCCTCGAATATCAATACACAACGTTCATCTCCATCTATCCGTCACAAACACTATCCTTCTATCGTTCTATCGTTCTATAGATCTCCACACGTCCGTCCCTATTCGCTGCCTCACACACACTGACTCTCTCCCCGTTGACCGTCCCACATCACGTGGCTCTATTCACGGGATTCTTGCCTGACCGTCCACTAGCCAAGCCGTGGCGTCTCTTACTGCCCTTTACCTCAGCCATGCTTACACTGACTCTCGCTTACATCCCGGCACTTACATTCTTCCTTACACATATAAGACCATGACAGTAACAATAATTGACAGTTCCCAAATCGCCGGGAAGGACAGTCAAAATATAGTGACAAATAATAATTTATATATAATTCCTTTAGTGGCTAAGCTCGATCTTATTTTATATGTAAATCAATAGCGCATCCACATTGTCATTACCTTATACATCGCTCAATCACTATCTAATGTTCCTCGTTTGCTAAGCAATGTAACTTACACGATCCTGCGTGCAGCTGATTTCATGACTTCGAATTGACATTGAACCGACCAGTTATGACGCCATTCCATTCTCTTATTTCGGCAGATTGCGACGTCCTTCTGCCAGTCGTCTTCTCTACTATCAATCGTGCTCTTATTTTCCTCCTCTTGTTGTATCGTCCCTTGCCATATTACTAAAGTCTTTCATTTAACTACTGATGTTGAAATCCCGCTGTTGTCATTCTGGACGTGCTTCTCCTTTCATGTTCTCAAAACCGTCTCCCTGAATGTTGTCAAACTTTCTCTCCCCTATGGTAACCTAATGTAGTCCCCGTGACGTCATATAGTAACTATCGTATTCTTGCGCCATACGGTGACTCACTTTAATTTTCTGCCACAATTTTCTTGTTCAATACTAATCATTGACTCTTGCCTCAAACGCTACGTGGCAATTATCAATTAATGTCATGAGTGGCTGTCAGCTACATCATTCAGTGATGATGCATGTCTATATGTCTAAACTAGCATTTATATGACTTACATGTTCAGGCAGCGCTCAACACCTGTTCAGATTTCTGCTATGTAATTTACTCAGGCAGAGTCAAGTTGTTGTCTCAGCACTACAGAGCTCAACGTTTGAAGTCAACCAAATTACTGATGTCGTCACTGCTTTGTTTGGGGCTCAACTATCTACCTGCGAGAGTTATTTTTTCGTTGTGTAGTGACTTTAACTATGTGGTATATACTATTTGATGTATATTGTATAACAATGGTTGTGTTCCCTGTATCCATGTATCTACTGTGTTCGCCAGGAAAGAGGCACTGGAACCTCTTGCCCCCGGGTAGACTGGGCCAGTTAGCTATTACAGAAGCCAATCTAGGAGATGGAAAACTCTGATTATAAACCCCTAAGTTTAAGGTGGACCGACGTGCCGAGGACTGAATGGCCACGTGTGAGCTGGTCGTGAACGTGGAACGTCTGGTATGCCGGCGGAGCGGCGCCAGGCGTAAGGACTCCTAAGGGACATCCCCTGAACCTTCCCTAGCAGGCAGGCTCTACTAGGGTGACCGATTATATCCTGCCGTTATATCTAACCAACTATGAATAATACAAAGAATTATCGCCGAAGCAACGGAGTACGTGATTTGTGCTCGATACCTTTGACAACAGCCAGCGGGGAGAGAATGAAGCGGAGAAGAAGAGGTAGGGGAGGGGGGAAGGAAAAGGAAGAAAAGGGCTGGAGCCAGAAGGGGTAGAAGGAAAACTCAAAAATTTACGGGTTGGGTATTGGAATTGTCGTAGCGCAAAGCAACGAGGACCAATACTGGAGAAACTGGTCTACAATTTCGATGTTCTGATGTTACAAGAACTGAATACGAACTCTTTTAAGTGCCCTGGCTACACATGTTACATCAACCCAACTGGGCAGGGAAGACGTGGGCAGGCTCTGGTGGTCAAGGACGGGTTACAGCATTCAATACTGAATCTGGGTGCGTGGGGTCAGGAGATTAAAATGTGCAGGGAATGCGGATACAAATCGGCCGATACAGCTGAAACCTGATAAATATATATGTAAGTGGGGAATCTTGCATAAGCAGAGAGAGTTCGGACTGGTTGAAAGGTTCAATGGACACTCCAGATACTAGGTATCTGATATGTGGTGACTTCAACGTCCGCGCCAAGGATTGGGACAGATCGGGAGAGAACAGACAGGGTACTGCTCTTGCTGAGGCCTTGCTTGAGACGGATGCTGTCTGTCTATATGACGTACACCCACTAGGCTAGCAATGAGACCGGGGGACCCTGACACGGCCATCGACCTGGCGCTTGTATCCCAAGAGGAGGCATCATATATAAAATGGAGCATCCTTGGAGACCATGGAAGTGACCACCTCCCTTGTTCTGTGCTGATACCTAAGTCCAGCACAGTTAGGGCTATAAGAGCTCGCAGGGCATTTAGTTATGATCGCGACTACGCTTCGCTTTTGGGGCGCCTTAGATCACAGGGTAGATCTAAACCAACAAGAAAAATCTTTACCCACCACCATGGTGGACACCAGAGGTCGAGAATTCATGGAGGAAAAAGAGGGCGGTCATAAGGAATTGGCAGAGGGTGCGGAGAGCAACCAATTCAGTTGACACAGAATTGGAAGAGGCTGAAAGGTATACAAAAAGTAAGGGTGCAGGATTTCAAACTCCAGGCAGCAAAGGCAAAGAGGATTAAGTGGGAACAGTTTATCAATGAAGTCGGTGGGGATGTGACATTGGGAAAATGCTAGAGGTTGCACCGGCAGATGAAGAGACAGGTGATGCCTGGTACACATGGCACCGTTTATGATGATAACAACCGACCTATGACAACTGACTAGGACTAAGGGGAGGCTTTACTTGCGCGATTTTTAAAACAGACGTATCAGCAAGATAGGGCTATTAGAGATAACGTCAGAGAAGCCTTGTCACGGGTCATTAGGAAGGAGGACTGGGA
>JACEFZ010022493.1:22500-26031 GCA_014155875.1 Cepaea nemoralis | reverse complement strand
TCTACGTAAATATAGATACGTACACAAATATAGGAAAGGGGGGGGGGGGGGTTCACTCAAAGGAAAACCTTAAATGGTTTTGTTTATTTGTTGTTGGTTGAATATATTATGAAAAAGTAAAGAACAAATATATCATGTTTCGATGTAGTCACTACTGAGTTCAATGCTAGTCCTTCAGCGCAGATAAAGTGTTTGGATTCCTTTAGAAACCAAATTCTCTGGGGTCACTATTCGGTGTGCTTTACCAGCCCGTCAACATTATGTTACAGAGGTCACGCCGTTTTAAAACTTCTTACTCCACTTCATACACTTGCTGGATTGACAGGCATGCATCATCATACTGGACCTTCAGTCGCCGATGAATTTCTATATGTTTGTATGTTTGTGAGTCTGAGTGGCGTCTATGTATGTATGTGAGTCTGAGTGGCGTCTTTGTATGTATGTGAGTCTGAGTTGCGTCTGTGTATGTATATGAGTCTGAGTAGCGTTTTTGTATGTGTGTGAGTCCTAGTGGCGTCTTTGTATGTATGTGAGTCTGAGTGGCGTCTGTGTATGTATGTGAGTCTGAGTCTTTTTGTGTACATATGCTTGGGTGGGTTCATGAATCATAAGCGCGTTTAAATGGCTCGGAGTTTTGGCTTACGTGCCTAAATTAGTTAGTTAGTTAGTCGACAGATCATCCTCGTTGCACATCGGACCATTCAGTCCATAAGTGCTCGGATCCCCTCCTCAGCAAATCCCGCAGCGTGTAGCGGCTAACGACGCCAGTTCTGTGTTGGTTTATCAATCTTCTTTTGGCTTCCTGCGTAGTGTTCTTGTTTGGCCACCCCTCTTTTAATTTGCTGCTCTCGCAGTCTGGCCATTGTTGTAGATTCACAGTCATCACTTGGTTCTTGCAAAAGTCTCACTTCTCGTAGAGCATTCAGAATGTCAGCCTGGTCCATGGCGCGTCCGCCCTCCACAGTAGCCTCACCTGCGAGCTTGTCAGCCCGCTCATTTCCTTGTACTCCCGCATGACCTGGCACGAAGATGAAACTAATCTTTGCCAGCCGAGACCACTCCAGAGGCAGCAACCATTCTCTTCGGATCGACCCCTCCTCTATCCTCTTGATCATGTTCATTGAGTCGCTAAGGAAACAAGCCCTAGTGAATGTCTGTGTCTCGAGCCATGTTATTGCTTTACTTACTGCCATGACTTCCATGGTCAGGCTACTTGTGGTTTCAGTGAAAGCACCAGAGTCCTCCTTCACAATTCTCCCTCCGGCCCGAGCTGTAAAGGCCCATGAGCTTCTCACATGTCGGACGACCGACCCATCTGTGTAGATGACCGCGTCACTGTCTAGCGAATTCTCGAAAATCAACGCTTGTGCTTCAGCCTCCACAGCAGCCGGATTTTCTTGTCTGCATTTTCTATCTAGTTGGATGCAAACTGAAAAGGATGTGCAGAAGTCTGTTGGCACTTGCACCCACTCCTCGCCAGGTTCTAAGTCCTCAAGTGAACACACCTGTTGAAGAATGTCTTCGGCTTGACCCATCCACGACCGTCCTCTTTTTAACCTGCTGCCCTTCACCTTCCTAATTTCACTATGCAGTGGATGCTGTGTGTTTGCGTTAATTCTGAGGTAGGCGCGTGCCCTGCAAACTTGCATTCTCTCTTCAATGGTTGGAAAATCAAGAAGGTAGCGCATCGCCCTGCATGCTGTATCTCTTGTACATCCAAGAATAATGCGCATAGCTTCATTCTGTATCCTTTCCATCCTTTCTATCTGCTTATGGCTGAGAGTCAGGATTGCCATTGCATACTCCAAAACAGACATGACCAGCCCCTCGTACAGAAGACATAGATGGCGCTGCTCACAGTTTGCTGCCGCCATCAAGCGCATCGCTGCCAAGCCCCGCTTGGCCTTTGTTATCACCTGGTCTATGTGCACATTATAAGCAAGGCTTCGATCAAACCGTATCCCCAGGTAATTCATTGCCTGCGTTCTTTCCACCGTCTCTGAACACAGCATTACAGTTGGTGTTGGATTGTTGACAATATGATTATTCAACGAGAACCAAGTCACTGTTGCCTTTGTTGGGTTGACCATTGCCCCAGCTTCATCACACCAAGTACTTATGCGATTGAGTTCGGTTTGTAGTTCCACAGCAACCTCCTCTCTATCCTTACCCTGACGATACACTAAAACATCATCGGCATATGACAATGTCCTGCCAGGTCCAGTGATCTGCTCACTGGTGATTCTCACTGTGTAGCTTCAATCCAATTGACGGAAATTTTCGTTGTATTAAAAATTGACACGTCCCGTTCAGAAAGACTTCATCCAGATTTACATAGAGTGATAGAAGTCACTAAAGACTTACACACTGACAAGGAACCACTCAAACAACCACACAGTCAAAGAATCAACGCAGATTTATATGAAATCATAGAAGCCACTCAGACTCGTACATGGCCACTCAAACCCGCACACAAGCAATGAAGCCACTTAGAGTTAAGGATTCCACCCAGATTTATACATACAAAAAAGAGGCCACCCAGTCTTGCAATCACTCGAGCACTCTGACTCACACATATGAAAGCAAACATTGAAAATCGCACACAGTGAAAGCAGACATTGAGACTCGCATACAGTGAAAGCAGACATTGAGACTCGCACACACTGAAAGCAGGCAATGAGTCTCGCATACAGTGAAAGCAGACACTGAGACTCGCACAAAGTGAAAGAAGACATTAAGACTCGCACATAGTAAAAGCATACATTGAGATCTGAACACAGTGAAAGCAGACATTGAGACCCGCATACAATGAAAGCAGACATTAGACCTGCACACAGTGAAAGCAGACATTGAGACCTGCACACAGTGAAAGGAGACAATGAGACTCGCATACAGTGAGAGCAGACATTGAGACTCTCACATAGTAAAAGCAGACATTCAGATAAACAGAAATAAACATTCCACATTAGCTTTGACTACAAAGTAGCTACATTCACTCTTGCATTAAAACAAAACATAACAAATAACCATCCATCCATCATGTGCCATGCCGGTAAGCGTGAGCGGTCATATTCTGCTATCTCACTCGATCACCAGAGTCGTGGATCAGCTCCGTGTTCCTGTCCCTACCATGCCATGTGGCCAAGCCATCCAGGTATTTACTTCTCGGTCTTCCCCTTGGTCTCTTCTCTTCGATCTTGCCAGTTGTCACCAAGTTCTCCAATTCATTTCTTCTCATAACATGCCCAACAAATTTTGACTGTCTACATCTAATATCTCCAATCAGTTTACGATCTTCATTTGTTTCTTGAAGGACTTGTTCATTGGTTTTTCTGTCTTTCCATGGTATTCTTTGTATTTTCCTCAGAAACCATATTTCCACAGCCATCAGCTGTTTTTAAGCTTGACTGCTTATTGTCTACGCTTCACATCCATATAAGAGTACAGGTTCTATGTATGTATATATATATATATATATATATATATATATATATATATATATATATATATATATATATATATATATATACA
>JACEFZ010022493.1:7500-17500 GCA_014155875.1 Cepaea nemoralis | reverse complement strand
CTTCGTGTATTGTTTTAGGAGTATCTTTGAACCTGTAAATAATTTGGGCGGATCACACTGAAAAAACTTGGCAAGCAAGATCACCAACTACTGGCAGCCACCAGGTCGTCCGTCAGACCATCGTGCCCCACACACACACACACACACACACACACACACACTTGTTTGCCCGCATGCATGCACGCACCCACCCACACACACAGACACACTTGTGTGCACGCATGCACGCATCCCCCCTCCCCACACACACATACACACACATATATTGTGGCCAGTTTGAGCTATAATCAAAGCAGCCTATTGTGCGATTTGGTGCATGACAAGACAGACGTGGTGGGGGGACTTTGGAATTGTGTGTATCGTACATTAAGAACGGGTAGATAATCACAGCTTGAAGACAATGGTGCAGAGGATCTGACCGACAGTCAGGACTCCGAGGAAAGGCCAGACGGACACATAATCAGACCGCTACTGGTACTATTGGTACTGGGACTCTTCGCTGGCTGTTGCAGATGAGGACGAGAACGTATGGGAATGTCCCGGATACTGTAATGTCGGTTCTTGACTCAACTCTTCTCAGCTCAACTCAACCTGCTGTGTGTGATTGTGGCAACACAAGGGGATTGTTTAAGTTAAACAAATCAACTAGCGGACTTGCAAATGCTTGGCCAGTTTGTATGGAATGTCGGCTAGAGTTGCAGAGTGGGGCCGTGTTCAATCTGCTGCAAGCTCGGAGAATGTGACTATTACACGATTTATTCAGGCGGGAACAGAATAATGTGTGGCAATTCTCCAGTGCAGCCGTGAGAACGCATAATTTAACTGACACCGAGTGAAATCAATTTCCGAGGACATAAGTCATTGTTGGGACAGATATACACGCACGCACGCACGCACGCACGCACGCACGCAAGCACACACACACGCGCACACACATGCACGTACACACATCCAAACATACACACACAGGTACACACATACACGCGCACGCACACATATACGCTCTAACACACACACACACACACACCCAAATATACAGACACACACACACGCATACACACACACCTAAACACACACGCATACACACACACAAACATACACACTCGCACACACACGCGCACACATACACACCCAAACACACACACGCACACACACACACGCATACACACACCCAAACACGCACATACGCGCGCGCGTACGTACACACACCCAAACACGTACACGCACACACACAGGTCTATATAAATATACGTATACATTTGTACTTAAGAGATATACTTAGGGAGTCTCCGAGGGCAAGTGGTCAAGCCGCCTGTCTCGCTCTCCCAGGGCAAGTGGTCAAGTGGTCAAGTCGCCTGCCTCGCTCTCCGAGGGCAAGTTGTCAAACCGCCTGCCTCGCTCTCCGTGGTCAAGTAGTCAAGTCGCCTGCCTCGCTCTCCGAGGGCAAGTGGTCAAACCGCCTGCCTCGCTCTCCGAGGGCAAGTGGTCAAGCCGCCTGTCTTGCTCTCCGAAGGCAAGTTGTCAAGCCGCCTGCCTTGCTGTCCGAGGGCAAGTGGTCAAGCCGCCTGCCTTGCTGTCCGAGGACAGATAGTCAAGCCGCCTACCTCGCTCTCCAAAGGTCTTGGATTCGAATCCTGACTCCGTAATTCGGCTCGGGGAGACTCCTGGGGGTCGTCACTTGAGCTATGGAGTTCGTGCTATGTGTGACCCTTTTGATAGGTCATTCTGCGGAAAGAAACCACCGAGCCATATCGGATAAAACCCAGTGCAATGACGAAGGACTTTTTTTTATTTTGCTGCTGGCTTTGAACTCAAACGTAGTCCATATTCGTGCTACTACTTCTAGTGCACTGGACTGATGTCTGCTTGTGGATTAGCTTTCCCTATTACCACTGTCCCTCGCCATCAGTGGTACCCTCTCCGACTTCTGAGTTACTTGCAATTTACGTCCCCAAGTCAAGGACGAGAAGTCACATTTTTAATCTAACTGACTAGAGTAGAGGTTGAACCTGCTACCTCGGCATCAGCACACCGGAAGTGTAAGAGCACATGCTCTTATCCATTCGGACATGCCGACCTCCCTAGAAATATCTAACGACAGGAACGACCTGGAGAAAGACAATACCTACTCCACAACAGCGCCATCTTCTCAGTAAAGTTGTACTTGGGGTCGTCCAGTCTCGGGAAGGCCGACTTCCTGCACTCTCCGGTATTCCACCAGTGGCCACAGTCTTCCCAGGGCAGCTCGTCGTCCAGGTTGACGAAGGAGACAAACATGTAGTAGATGGCGTAGGCGATGATCATGTTGTAGTAGATGCAGACGATGAAGCTGATGAGCACCATGGCGTAGCCGATACCTGCGGCAGATTGAAGGCGGAGACAGGTGAGCTGAAGGATCGTCACGGTTATCTACAGCTAGGATTGCATTGAGCAGTTAGGGATGTGTGGATGTTGCGGATAAATAACATACATGACATATGTACATACCTTACAAGGCGCTCGGGCAAAGTCAATAAGCAAACTATAGGCAGAGTTGGTGGAAAAGTGGGGCACAAGATAGGGTTGGTGGAATAAGAGGCCAGTAGGCAGGGTTGGTGTAACAGAAGGACAGTAGATACGATTGATGGGACAAGAGGACATTAAACAACGTTTGCGGAACAGTGGGACATTAAACAGGATTGATGGAACCGCAGAGAGAAAACACTTCCTGAGTTCACTCTCCTGTACAGACGACAGTGGCATAGTTTCAGTAAGCTAACACCGGAACAACGGAATTACCCGTCATGAAACGATGCTTAGGAAATTGGCAAGGTACTGCAGACGTGTTTCATGTACAGTGAGCTTTGTGATGTCAAATTAAACGATCATTTCTCCTCGTTTTAAGGCGTATTTGGTATTGACTGGCACCCAGTCGTCTTGATAGACGATTGTTTGTAAAATGGAGCTATACCTCTCTATAGCACAAAGTCTGGGATGAAATTAGAGACTTTGTGGTGCCCATGCAGCATGATCCCTCTCTCGACCTGCCTCGTTTGCTCCAAGGGAAAGGCAACACCAATACGCCTGGAACAAGACATGCTATAGAAGCTGCCAGATCAAACAACCAGTGTTCTAGCTGCCCACCTGCGGGAACTTCCATCCTAGACCAGCTGTCTACCAAGGCTTAGAGTCTGATCTGCCCTGCATTGACATGTAGTCCTTAAGTTACATTTCCTTGCACTAGGATAATCTTTGTATCCTTCTAGTTGCGCTCCTCCGCCAGAAGCCGTTGACAGAGTGTGGGGTGTCGGATTTGGTCAGTGTCGCCCAACATTTGGCTCTAACAGAAAGCAGGTAGTACTGTCTACAATAATAAGCTAGCTCAGTCACATCTGACTAAGACCTGACTTACTGGGTATATGGTTAGGAAAAAGAGTATATGACCCTTGAACACGATTTTGATAAGCGTTGGATACGAACCCCACATTTTAATGGACAAATAGACATTCGATTGGTTGATGTGACGCATGTTATGTTGATTGTTTTTGCTTAACATGAACTTTTATGGTACCCATCTTAAGCTGGGTAGTCCTGAGAGTCCTGGTCAATTAAAAAATTGATGGTCTGGATGGGGATTCGAACTGACGACCACCAGGTCGGCGGGCAAACATGCTAGCCACTGCTCTAACCTCGCTGTCACATATAGCATGTCATATAATCAATTCCGTGTTTTGTGTTTTTTATTTGCGCTGGCTCGCTTTTGAACTCAAGCTTAGTCCATACACACTAGTTCTAGTAGTGCTAGGACTGATATTTGTGTGTAGATTAGCTTTCCCTATTACCAGTGTCCCTCGCCATCAGGCGAACCTACTCCGACTTCAGAGGTATAATCCATTCCGTGCGATGTTCATGGTCATGTCTGTCCACAGCCTTCTGATCTCTTGTGCTGCCAATCATTTCTGATACTGAGGTTACTCCATGCCTTGATGTCAAAATGTCCATCATCTGTTCTCTTGGTTTCTTCCTACCTCTCCTCCCTTCCAATCCTCCTGTTGTGACGACATACTCCAGCTTTCCTCTTCTCATGACACATGCCCGAAGAATGTGGACTGTCTTCTACTGAAGCGAGAAACCAGTTCTCTTTGTAAGTTAACTTCTTTCAAGATATATCCATTGCTCTGTCTATCCGTCAAGGGTGTTCTAATCATTCTTCTGTAAAACCACACCTCGGAAAATACAAGATACACCCCCCCTCTCCTCCTTGTCTGCTAATTGTGCATGATTCGCATTCATACATCAGGATTGGTTATCATAGCTCTTAAGAACTATTTCCCTCACTTCGATTCACAAAGTTAAATTGCAGAGAATATTCTACATCTTGTGAATTGTTGCGTTTGCTTGGGCTATTCTACGTTTAACTTCCGTAATACATCTTCCATTTGCTTTTATTAAAGTACCCAAATAGTTTAAATACATTGACTTGTTTCAGATTTGTTCCATTCATCTTTGATGTTGCATTTGGGTACACTATTTGTCTTTGTTGCAGCCATTACTTCTGTTTTATTTTCCCTGCTTCTTAGACTAAGTCCTTTGAGAAAATGGAGCAGTCGAAATATACATTGATGAAACCAAATACAGTGTAAACAGAATATCGTGGACTGGAGCACAGATTGTTCCTGAATCTCAAAGTTCTGTGGTAAACTGAATTGAATAAGGAAACAAAGAAATCCTGAAACCCAAACATGAGACATTAACTGATCAAATAACATGGGATGTTTAATCGTCTTAAGCAACTTCCATTATCTGCCGTGGGCTTACATATCGCCGAAATTTTGTCATCGCGAAATGTTGCTTGAAGTAAAATATAAATGTTGCAATATTCCCTACGCAATCTGCTTTAATTTGATATATACAACTTGGTGACAACTGGCTAGACTGAGAGGAAATAAACACATTTATCTGCTACCATATTAATAACTTGATGGTAATAACTGGGATATGCCTCTCCTTCCCATTTCCCGCCATCCATGTTTGCTTGGTTCAAACCTACTTCTTGCTTGGCACTGAATCAGTTAATGACCAGTCTTACCTGTAAATATTGGCGCCATTTTCCAGCAGGTCATCGGTCCTTCCGAGGTGAACTGACCAACGGCTAATTCGACGAAGAACAAGGGCAGCCCCGAGATGAACAACATGACGAGGTAGGGGATCAGGAACGAGGCTGTAATAAATAAATTATGTCAACCAGCTGAGAAAATATAACATACTATAGTAAATAAATTATTATATTATGTGAACCAACTGAGAAAATAATATAACATATTATGCTAATAAGTTATTTTATTATGTGAACCGGTTGAGCAAATATAACATTCTATTACCCAATAATTCAGAAAGCAATGGCAAACTACTGAACGTAAACTTGCGAAGACATCAACAATAGCAAAAAATGTTGGTGTTGACTGCAAATGTCATGAAAGGATATGCAACTAACATACAAATAAGTTATTTTATTATGTGAAAAATTGAGAAAATGTAACATTCTATACTAAATAAGTTACTTTATTATGTGAAACAACTGAAAAAATATAATATATACTAATACATTATTTTATTATGTAACAATATTTATTATGTAAAACATAATGGTCATTAAGTATCTCTCATCATTTACCCTTGAATTAATTCTTCTTCTACCCTTTATATCCCACTGACACACAGATACCCCCAACCAACCCCGGAAAAGCCATCCGTCCTATCTGTTAGTATCTCCAGAAACTCATCCACATCCTCCCAATATTATCCACCTCTGTAACTCTCTTCTCCGTGTGTGTTTAGGTCCTCCACATTTAGTTCACTGCTGTAGTTATACTATTGAATTAGTATCACACATTTTCTCTGAGAAATTCAGTTTCGTAGACAGCATGTGCTAGCAGTTGGATCATCATCATCATCATCATCATCATCATCATCATCATCAATCATCATCATCATCATCATCATCATCATCATCATCTTCCACTTCTGCCGTCAAGCGTCGTGGGGAGGAATAATTTGCGTTCCAGCGCCCGGTGGACGGCACTGGATAAGTGTCATTCCGTGTGGTTGTATTGTAAAGGTAAATTACAATAATATTGTAAAGGTAAATTACAAACAGCCGAGAAGCCGGCTCATGTGGCGAAGGATTTACCGACGCATTTCGTAATTCCGCATACCTCGTTTGAAACACAGCTGCGTTGGTTTTTTTATGAAATGGTATTTGTGCCGGTCGTTCAGAAAGAAATGTCAAACTACTGAATGTAAACTTGCCCAGGAATCACGAACAGCCAAAGAATGCTGGGGATGACTGCTATCTTTATAATGGCTTAGACGACACAGACAGGGATTAACAGGCGAGATGTAGTTTGTCTTGTCTGGTTGCATCTGCGTGTCATGTATCTATTCTCTGCCAGGCATATCCTGGACCGTTGTGTACGATGTGGTGTGGAGTTTGCCTTGGTATCCCCACAGCTGCATTCTGCAGTCTCCAAGGTTCATTTGATGAAGGCGTGATCTGAGTCTGTAGTAGCATAATCCGAGGCTGCAGGTAATGATTAGAAAAGTTACACGTAGACAGTCAAGTTTTTGTGGGCACGTTATGAGAATAAATAAACTGGAGAACTTGGTGACAACTGGCAAGATCGAGGTAAAAAGAACAAGAGGAAGATAAAGTGATAAATTTCTGGATGTCTTGGACATATGGCATAATCGAGACAGAACCATAGAGTTGATCCATGACTCTGGTGATCGCGTGAGATGGCGAAACAGGACCGCTCACACTCAATGGCATGACACTTAATGATGATGACGTGAGTCTATCGTGTTTATACTATGAGACAGCAGATTCTGCTCTACCGGGATCTGTCTTGTTTGTTGATGGCATAATGTTTTAAACTTTAAACATCTGTAAACTGCCTCTAGTTTTCTTCAGTTCATTTTCATAGTTCGGTGCATGAGGACATCTTTAAAGCTGCGAGGCGGATCGGGAGCTGCACATAGTTTCGGTTCGACCTTTGCAAGCTCATATACTTTTTCATTTCCATTAGTACTTCTGTGGATAACTTCACCAGATAACTAATTCTGCTCTTCTGGAATGCATACAAAGATTGTGCATTGTCTTTATCAGTCTGCTAATTTCGTGCACTGAGCAGTGATGCTTCTAGCAAGATCAAAACCGTGTAGTCGGAAGACTAATTCATTGTAGCAAGTACGATAAATATCGTCTTTGTTTTTTGCGTATGGATTAGCTTTTCGTATTACCAGTGTCCCTCGCCATCCGGTGAACCCACTCCGACTTCTGAGTTACTTATAATTGACGTCCCCAAGTCAAGGAAGAGACGTCAACATTCAAGTCCAACTGCCGTCACCAGAGAAAGTTTAAGCGGGGTGCATTAACCCTCTTGGCCACGCCGACCTTTTACCATCATCGCCATCCAGTGCTTTGCCGGCTGGCGTGGGCGATCATCTTTCTCCACAACTTGTAATCTCCTACGGCATGGATCAGTTCGTGTGTTGACTCCTTTCCGTGCCATGACACAAGACTGTCATCTATTTTCTCACGCCGCATTTCTCTATCTCGCTTTCCACAAATCTTTCCGGTTGTCACAACACGTTCAAGTAACCGATTATAAATTGATTCTTATACCGATTTTAAACCGATTCTTGTACTGATTCTAAACATCTCGGATTGATCCTGTCGTATATCCCTCCTCGCTGGAACTACACTTACTTCCGCATTCGGGAGAATGTAAACCCATTACCACAGAGCGGCAGGCAAGTGCTTTAGCTACTGGGCTACCGCGGCTGCTCCCAGGTACACCAGCAGTGGCATGCATGACCTACCTCCGCCGTGCTTGTAAGCCAGGTAGGGGAACCTCCAGACATTGCCCAGGCCCACGGCGTACCCGACGGCCGACAAAATAAAGTCCAGTTTTCCGGACCATGTCCCTCGCTCCTCGGTACTCTGTAATCACAAACAGTAACTGTTTAATCACAAACAGTAACTCTGCAATCACAAACAGTAACTCTGTAATTAGAAACAGTAACTTCGTAATCACAAAAAGTAATAGTAACCCACAAACACTAACTGTAATCCACAATCATTAACTCTGTAATCACAAACAGTAAGGCTGTAATCATAATATGTACTTTATAATCATAAAAATGTAAATTTGTAATCACAAACAATAGCTCAGTTGTCACCAAGAGTAACTCTGTAATCACACACAGTAGCAAGGAAAGTTAGGATATATCTAGTACAGAGAAGCATTATAATTCTATGGGCTTCGTTGGCAATATCGGATATTATGAAACATTATAATTTTATAGGCAAAGAAGAACGAAATACCACAATGTAATATACAAGTACATGGAAATATTCTTCAGCAAGTGAATCGGTACAATTATCTTGGAACAGTCATAACATATGATGGGAGATGCCTTGAAGAGATTAGAACAAGAATCGCCATGGCGAAAGTAGCCTTTAGCAAGATGAAAAACATTCTGACCAATAAAAAGATGTCAACTCAAACGAGAAAAAGAGTGTTGAGGGGATACATAGAGCCTGTTCTTTTGTGGATGTGAAACTTGGACAATGTGCAGTCAAGCTGAAAAACATCTGATGGCTGCAGAAATGTGGTTTCTGAGGAAAATGCAAAGAATACCATGGACAGATAGAAAAACCAATGACCAAGTACTACAGGAGACAAATGACAATCGTAAATTGATTAGAGAAATTATACGTAGACAGTCAAATTTTTTTGGACATGTTATGAGAAGAAATGGATTGGAGAACTTAATGACAACTGGCAAGATCGAAGGGAACAGACCAAGAGGAAGACCGAGAGGAAAATACCTGGATGGCTTGGCCACATGGCATTGACGAGACAGGAACACTGAGCTGATCCACGGCTCTGGTGATCGAGTGAAATGGCGAGTCATGACCGCCCACGCTTTCCGGTATGGCACATGATTGATTGATTGATTGAGGCAAAGTAAGACGTATCTAACACTGGGAAACAATATAATTCTAACTGGCAGAGTAGATCATGTCCAGTACTGTGATAGAACATGCGTAAGCAAACCGTAAGCACAAGCATAAACACTCCAGAGGCCTTAACAGCTCAACCGCCTATCCTCCATGTTGGGGACCGGAGGTTAGTAATGACTGCTGGTTTTCTAGTTACTGCCGCTTCCATCGACATTGAACTGTATTTTTCGTGGCGGATTTTTGTGTTGACATTCTGGCAGCGGCATTATGCATAGTATACCTGTGTAGGCTGTTGATTTGTCAAGCCTCCTGTCTGATCCACTTTTCACACGGGGCAGCGATGAGTGTTTTGTGTGATATTCACTGGCACCGGAACGGAGCATAATGGGGCAACCCTTTGCCGTGACGCTGGAACCGCGACTAACTAGTACTGTGATATCTTATAATTATAACACGCAGAGTAAGTTATATCTAGTATTATAAAATATCATTTGTACCGGCAAATGAGGTTATGTCTGGTACTGTGAAAAATTGTAAATATAACGTACAAAATAATTTACACCTGGAACTGCGAAACATTATAATTCTTAACAGCTAAATACGTCATCTTTAATACTGTGACACACTTTACTATTGTAGCATACAAAATAGGCCGCATCTAGTACTGTGAAACTGTATAATGCTAACAGGCAAATTAGGTTAGATTGAACACGCATGTTGTGCCTGTAACTGACTCTAAAGTATGATCAGAAAGGTGAAGGCGGGCATGTTTCAGTCAGAGCGGCAGACGTAAATTCAACACTCAAAAATGGAGAGCAGCTGTTGGATTTTGTCTCCAGGACATGCTGGTGTGGTGGGAAACGAGCAGGCGGACAGACTGGCTGGGTCTGCATCTCTGAGCGGTGTGTTGGTACATGATAAGGCGGATGTGGTTGGGACTATTTGCGATTGTGTATATGTGCAAGAACAGATAGACCATCACGGCCTAGAGAG
>JACEFZ010022493.1:0-2500 GCA_014155875.1 Cepaea nemoralis | reverse complement strand
GGAGTCGTGGTAGCGGAGTGGCTAGACTCTCGCCTGCCCACACGGGGGTCATGGGGTCGATACACAGATGGGCAGAATGCAATTTTTTTAAAATAAATGACCTTGGCTGCCAGTCGACCCTGTAAAATGGGTACCAATGATGTTTTGGGAAGTGAAGGCGGGGTGATACTGAACACAGCATCCACCGAGTGTCATTTGGTTCATAAACAGATGGCTCCTGCACCACGTGCCCGATCCACCTTCAGGCGAGAGAAAGGGTCTGTTACTTAAGCTACTTACACCCCAAGAATATGTATCGAAAACAGGGGTGGATGACTGGACACAATACAAGGAATCTCGGCGAAGAGGAAAACACATTCTGTGAGTAGGACACTCGGCGAAAGGGAAAACAGAAAATAAGACTAGGAAACTCGACAAAATGGAAAAATATAAACAGATACAGGCAAACGTTTGTACAGAAGTCTTCATCGACGAACAGTGAACACAACAGGGAGAGGGTAAACACAAGAATACATTACTCGAAATCTGAGTAGCAGCAATAGCAGTAGCTGTTGCAGTAGTAGTAGTAGTAGTAGTAGTAGTAGTAGTAGTAGTAGTAGTAGTAGTAGTAGTAGTAGTAGTAGTAGAAGAAGTAGCAGCAGTAGCAGTAGTAGTAGTAGTAGTAGTAGTAGTAGTAGTAGTGGTGGTGGTAGTAGTAGTAGTAGTAGTAGTAATAGTAGTAGTAGTAGTAGTAGTGGTGGTGGTGGTAGTAGTAGTAGTAGTAGTAGTAGTAGTAATAGTAGTAGTAGTAGTAGTAGTAGTAGTAGTGGTGGTGGTGGTAGTAGTAGTAGTAGTAGTAGTAGTAGTAGTAGTAGTAGTAGTAGTAGTAGTAGTAGTAGTAGTAGTTGTAGTAGTGGTGGTGGTAGTAGTAGTAGTAGTAGTAGTAGTAGTAGTAGTAGTAGTAGTAGTAGTAGTTGCAGTAGCAGTAGTAGTAGTAGTAGCAGTAGTAGTAGTAGTAGTAGTTGCAGTAGCAGTAGTAGTAGTAGTAGTAGTAGTAGTAGTAGTAGTGTAGTAATAGTAGTAGTAGTAGTAGTAGTAGTAGTAGTAGTAGTAGTAGTAGTAGTAGTAGTAGCAGTAGCAGTAGCAGCAGTAGCAGTAATAGTAGTAGTAGCAGCAGTAGTAGTAGTAGTAGCAGTAGCAGCAGTAGCAGTAATAGTAGTAGTAGTAGTAGTAGTAGTAGTAGTAGTAGTAGTAGTAGTAGTAGTAGTAGTAGCAGTAGCAGTAGCAGCAGTAGCAGTAATAGTAGTAGTAGCAGCAGTAGTAGTAGTAGTAGCAGTAGCAGCAGTAGCAGTAATAGTAGTAGTAGTAGTAGTGGTGGTGGTAGTAGTAGTAGTAGTAGTAGTAATAGTAGTAGTAGTAGTAGTAGTAGTAGTAGTAGTGGTGGTGGTGGTAGTAGTAGTAGTAGAAGTTACAGTAATAGTAGTCGTAGCTGTAATTGTAGTAATAGTAGTAGCAGTAGTAGTAGTACTAGTGTTGAATGATAGTAGTAGTAGTAGTAGTAGTAGTAATAGTAGTAGTAGTAGTAGTGGTGGTGGTGGTAGTAGTAGTAGTAGTAGTAGTAGTAGTAGTAGTAGTAGTAGTAGTAGTAGTAGTAGTAGTAGTAGTAGTAGTAGTAGTAATAGTAGTAGTAGTAGTAGTAGTAGTACTAGTAGTAGTTGTAGTAGTGGTGGTGGTAGTAGTAGTAGTAGTAGTAGTAGTAGTAGTAGTAGTAGTAGTAGTAGTAGTAGTTGCAGTAGCAGTAGTAGTAGTAGTAGCAGTAGTAGTAGTAGTAGTTGCAGTAGCAGTAGTAGTAGTAGTAGTAGTAGTAGTAGTGGTAGTAATAGTAGTAGTAGTAGTAGTAGTAGTAGTAGTAGTAGTAGTAGTAGTAGTAGCAGTAGCAGCAGTAGCAGTAATAGTAGTAGTAGCAGCAGTAGTAGTAGTAGTAGCAGTAGCAGCAGTAGCAGTAATAGTAGTAGTAGTAGTAGTAGTAGTAGTAGTAGTAGTAGTAGTGGTGGTGGTAGTAGTAGTAGTAGTAGTAGTAATAGTAGTAGTAGTAGTAGTAGTAGTAGTTGTAGTAGTAGTAGTAGTGGTGGTGGTGGTAGTAGTAGTAGTAGAAGTTACAGTAATAGTAGTCGTAGCTGTAATTGTAGTAATAGTAGTAGCAGTAGTAGTAGTACTAGTGTTGAATGATAGTAGTAGTAGTAGTAGTAGTAGTAGTAGTAGTAGTAGTAGTAGTAGTAGTAGTAGTAGTAGTAGTTGCAGTAATAGTAGTCGTAGTCGTAATTGTAGTAATAGTAGTAGCAGTAGTAGTAGTTCTAGTGATGAGTGGTGGTGGTGGTGGTGGTGGTAGTAGTAGTAGTCGTATTAGTAGTAGTAGTAGTAGTAGTAGTAGTAGTAGTAGTAGTAGTAGTAGTAGTAGTAGTTGTTGCTGTTGTTGTTGTTATTGTTGGTGTTGATGTTGTTGTTGCTCCCTTCTGTTTGG
>JACEFZ010022492.1:0-13990 GCA_014155875.1 Cepaea nemoralis | reverse complement strand
CCGGGGGGGGGGGGGGGGACAACCCATGGTTTTTGGAGGCCCCCCCTTTCCCCATTTAAAATATAAGTAGTCATTAAGACCCCATTTCCCGACTATCTGTCTGACTGTCTGTCTGTCTTGGGTAAATGGAGGAGGGAGGAGGAAGAGGGAGGTGGAGGAGGAAGAGGAGGGAGGAGGAGGGAGGAGACAGGAGGAGTAGGAGGAATAGGAGGGAGGAGGAGGGATTAGGAGGAGGAGGGAGGAGTATGGTGGAGGAGGAGGCGAGGAGGAGGGAGGAGGAAGAGGGAGAAGGAGGAGGGAGAAGGAGGAGAAGGAGGGGAGAAGGAGGAGGAGGAGGGAGGAGGAGGGAGGAGGAGAATGTGAAGGGATGAGGAGGGAGGAGGGAGGAGGTTAGAGGGAGGAGGAGGAGGAGGGAGGCGGAGAGAGGAGGAGGAGGGAGGAGGAGAAGAGGGAGGAGGAGGAATCTGAAGTGAGGAGGAGGGAGGAGGTAGAGGGAGGAGGAGGAGGTAGAGGGAGGAGGAGGAGGAGGGAGGAGGCGGAGAGGGAGGAGGAGGAAGGAGGAGGGGGAGGAGGGAGGAGGAGGAGGGAGGAAGAAGGAGGAGGAGGGGGAGGAGTGATGAGGAGGAGGGAGGAGGAGGAGGTAGAGGGAGGAGGAGGAGGAGGAGGGAGGAGGCGGAGAGGGAGGAGGAGGAAGGAGGAGGAGGAGGGAGGAGGAGGAGGGAGGAAGAAGGAGGAGGAGGGAGGAGGAGTGATGTGGAGGAGGAGGAGGGGACAAGGAGGAGGGAGGAGGAGGGATGAGGAGGAGGGAGGAGGAGGAAGAGGGAGGAGGAGGAATGTGAAGGGAGGAGGAGGGAGGAGGAGGAGGAGGAGGAGGAGTGAGGAGGAGGGGGAGGAGGGAGGAGGAGGAGGAGGGAGGAAGAAGAAGGAGGAGGGAGAAGGAGGGATGAGAAGGAGGAGGGAGGAGGAAGAAGAGGGATAAAGAGGAATGTGAAGGGAGGAGGAGGAGGGAGGAGGAGAAGGCAGGAGGAGGGATGAGGAGGAGGTAGGAGGAAGAGGGAGGAGGAGGAATGTGAAGAGAGGAGGAGGGAGGAGGTAGAGGGAGGAAGAGGAGGGAGGAGGAGCAGAGGGAGTAGGAGGAGTAGGAGTGGGGAGGAGGGAGGAGGAGGAGGGAGGAAGAAGGAGGAAGAGGGAGAAGGAGGGATGAGGAGGAGGAGGAAGAGGGAGGAGGAGGAATGTGAAGGGAGGAGGAGGGATAGGGAGGAGGGGGAGGGGAAGAGGAAGAGGGTAGGAGGAAGAGTGGAGAGGAGGAGGGAGGAGCTAGAGGGAGGAGGAGGAGGGAGGAAAAGGGAGGAGGGAGGAAGAGGGAGGAAAAGGGAGGAGGGAGGAGGTAGGAGGAAGAGGAAGAGGGAGGAGGAAGGAGAAGGAAGGAGGAGGAAGAAGGAGGAGAAAGAGGGAGGAGGATGGAGGAGGGAGTGGGAGGAAGAGGGAGGAGGAGGAAGAGGGAGGAGGAGGAAGAGGGAGGAGGAGGATGGAGGAGGGAGAGGGAGGAGGGGAAGAGGAAGAGGGTAGGAGGAGGGGAGAGGAGGAGGAGAAGGAGGGAGGAGGAGGAGGGAGGAGGAGGGGAGAGAAAGAGGGAGGAGGCAGAGGGAGAAGAAGGAAGGAGGAGGAGGAAGGAGGGAGAGGAAGGAGGGAGAATGAGGAGGGGAGGAAGGAAAGGGAGGTGGAAGAGGAGGAGGAGGGAGGAGGAAAGAGGTAGGGGGAGGAGGAGGTAGAGGGAGGGGGAGGAGGAAGGAAAGGGAGGAGGAAGAGGAGGAGAAGGGAGGAGGAGGGTGGAGGGAGGAGGAGGAGATAGAGGGAGGAGGAGGGAGGAGGTAGGAGGAGGAGGAGGGATGAGGAGGGAGAGGGAGAAGGAGGGAAGATGAGGAGGAGGCGGAGGGAGTAGGAGGGAGTAGGAGGGAGTAGGATGGAGGAGGTGGGGAGAGGAAGAGGGAGAAGGAAGAGGGAGAAGGAGGAGGGAGGAGGGAGAGGGATGAGAGGGAGGAGGAAGAGGAGGAGGGTGGAGGGAGGAGGTAGAGGGAGGTAGAGGGAGGAGAACAGAGGAGGAGAGAGTTCGCCATTCCGAATTCATACTCGTCTAGTTCTTCCCTTCTACACGACTGTAGATAACTTCCTCACACATGAAAAGATGAATTGTTATTGATATTGCCGTGGCATGGAGGAATATCAGCAGCAGAGTTGATCCAAAAAACCAAAGACTGAGATCTACGGAGAGCCATGAACGCCTACGCCAGCCGGCACGGCACTTGATGATGATGATTGCCGTGTGACGATTCTGTGTAGTCACGTCATTTTCTTCCCTTTCCCTAGCGTTTTGGTTCGGGGATTCTTTCATCATCATCATCATATATTTACGTACGTATTTTGGGAGGGGGAGGAGGGAGGAGGAGGAAGAAGAAAAAAAAACTATGACAGTTGACAGCTCTGGAATGAAAGGAAGGCGTGTAGAAAATTTCATCTCAATCGGATGGGCCGTTCGCGAACAAATAAAGGACATACATATTTACATATATACATACACATATACATACACTTTGTTTTATAGATATAGATATATATATATTTCCTCTCTCTCGCTCTCTTACTTATGTGAAGTAGATGTAATAAAAGACTTTCACTTGTGCAACTGTAGGACCATAAAGCATTACGTTGATTGTTTGACCTTGTTCTGGTGTGCAGCTATATCCAAGTGAATGATGTTTCCATTACCAATAAAAGTGTGGCTACCTACCAGCTGTTCATCGTACTGCATGCCACCTGCAAAACTGGCATTCTAGAACGTTATTTGCGAGCTTACATTGCAAGTTTACTTGTCTATACTGTTATCGCGTTTAGTACGGCCGCAGGTTACTAGGAGGCACTCGAAACTAAATCTCTTTTATTGAGACAACAATATTTAATGATGATATTTTGCTGGTTAGTATTTCGTATGCATTCAGACAAGCACATATATAGTTCAGTATTACCAATAGTAATAATACATATAGAAAGAATAGGCGTAAATATGATTCGGAAACTGCAATATCAAACAATCTACATATTGCTTTATGGTCCAAATATTGCGAAAGTCTTTATTTTCCTCGGCTTGGTTTTAATGAAAGAGAGAAACGGGTAATGAAGATAAGACTTCAGCTAGCTGCATTGGCCCTGGGGCGATTATTAGGCCATAGTAAATGTCTTAGAAAGAACAGTAATGGAGGGTATGGTTCCTGGGGGAAGAAAGGTGAAGTTTTTTTTTTCCCTTTCTTTTTTTAAAAATTAATGAATAAAACATTAAAGCTAACTAGAGTACTGTACATAAAAACGAAATTAATGTAAAGCAAACTTAAAGAAAATCTGCAAAACAACAGCAAACAAATACATTTTGAAACATCACTTTCTTTATGTATGTTGCATATTGATTAAATGAACACAGTATTGTATAATATAATGATGGTGATTTATGGCAGAGATGAAATATAAATAGATTCACCAACATCGACTACAGTTTTCTCTACTTTATGGCAGGGATGAAATATAAATAGATTCATCAACATCGACTACAGTTTTCTCTACTTTATGGCAGGGAGGAAATATAAATAGATTCATCAACATCGACTACAGTCTTCTCAATCACCAGAACCTTCAACGGAAGGTGGAGACTTTAGTTGGGGTCTTAAAGGGTCGAATGTTGCAGCTGATTTTTGACAGCTCAGAATCTCTAAACTTGGAAAGACAACTGTCGGTTGTCGAGGAACTTCAAAACGGAATTAATCTAAGATTTCTTCTTTGAATAATTTTTACGTACTCATAACTAGCTATTTGTAAGACGTACCTGGTTTTCTTGCATTGAATATATATAATGGATGTTCGTCCATCACGAATGATGAGGACCATTCATTCACTGCATCTTTTAATTTGATGAAGAAAGAATGACTTGCTCTTTAGTTTGGATTATAGCGAGGTAGTGGCCGCGCAACTCCCTCGACCTCGCTCATTCGTTTGCGTCCATCTGGTTCCAGTGGCGAGCATGGCAAGACGACTGGAGACGGACACAGATGCAGTGGACGTTAGGCTGCCACGGCCAGTTATCCCTGTATATATTGGCTCTCGAGAGCCTCGTGCCAACGGCCCTTCCGTCAATTCCTTTAATTTTCAGTTTTAATACAAGCGTAGTGACAAGCGAATGAGCGTCCGAAAAGCTATACCAGTTTACTGACTGCAGGCCCACTACTCATCGAGAGAGAGTGGGCGCTAATCGAGACTTTGTCGAACGGTCGTACACATTTGCTCTTTTGCCAGCTCAACAAACCACGACCCTGGCTACACGATGCGGTTACATTCTCGAAACGCCTGCCTCGCTAACTTGCGTTGGCTGGGAAGATCCCATTTTGGTGCACCTCACACAGCCATCCGAGACAACGAACGCTAGACGCGGAACTGATCTTGCTAACCAGACCAGCCCTCGCTATTTAGTGTTTCCTTTGGATTTCGTGTGATTTCCTATGGATTTCCTGTGAATAGTGTTTTCCTGTGGATTATGTGATGTTATTTTGTGTTCTTTTATTGGAAGTTTTCAAAAGAAGCCACGGAAGGCAGGTGGTGGATGAAATTTTGAGGGCAGCCAACAGATATTTGTTGGTCATGGTCTCGAGATTCACGACGGCAGGCATTGTAGCTCTTCTTGAGTCAATGGCTGCGGTCTCCGACCAGTACGGTCACTGCCATAGAGGAAAGCAACGGCAAACTACCTCTTTAAAAGTGCCTAGTACATCATGATTCGCTTAAAGACTGATCACAGAGACGTTAAAATTAGCAACATGGAACGTTAGGACGTTAAACGACGACGAAAAATTAGAGAACATAAAACAAGAAATTGAAAGGGAAAAAATTAATATTTTAGGTATGTGCGAAACAAGATGGACAGGAGCAGGCATCAAGATAGATGAAGATTTCAAGATTATTATTCTGGAGGTGAAGATCGTCATAGGGGAGTGGCAATTATTTTTGGACAGGAAAACATCAAAATCTGTTCAAGGATATTGGGCCGTGTCGGACAGAGTTCTACTAGTTAAATTAAGTGGCAGACCTTTTAGATAAATATTATTCAAGTATATGCCCCAACAGGAGAATCCAGTGAAGATAGTGTAGAAGAATTTTATAATGACATAGAGTCTGCCTTAAAGAAATGTAAAAATTCAGAAATAAACATCATAATAGGGGACTTCAATGCAAAAGTAGGAAATCAAGGGGATAGATACACAGTAGGAAACTATGGTTTAGGAGAGAGAAATGAAAGAGGATACAGACTCGTAGAGTGGGGAAAAGAAAAGGAAATGATTGTAGGAAACACCTGGTTTAAGCATACCCTAGAAGATTATGGACATGGAGGAGTCCTGATAGCAGGATTAGAAACCAGATTGACTACATTCTCATTAGCAGAAGATTTAGAAACGCGCTAACAGTAGAAACACAGTTCCCAGTGCTGATTGTTATAGTGACCACAGACTTCTTACAGGAACATTGAGGATAAAGTTAAAGAAAGTCAAGTATATAACAGGAACCACTAAATATGATTTGTGTACATTGAGTAATGACAAGGAAATACAAAACAAATTCAACACAGAAGTACAGAACAGATTTGAAATATTGTCTGATCTAGAGATCCTATTCCAGGATGTAGATGATCAATTGGGAACGTTGAAGAATTCAATCAATGTGGCTACAGAAACAACTATTCCAAAATTAAAGAAGGTGGGTCGTAAGAAATGGATGACTGAAGAAATTTTACACCTCATGGAAAGAAGAAGACTCAACAAAAATAATTCTATCAAATGTGAAGAAATTCACAGACAAGTCAGAATATTATGTAAGGAGGCAAAAGAAGCATGGCTTGAGGAAAAGTGCTTAGAAATTGAAAACCAACACAACAGTCAAAATACCAAATTAGTGCACAAAAGATTTTCAGGAAATTACTAATAAAAGAACAAGTACACCAACAGGGTTTCTAAAAACTAAAGATGGCAAAATCATAATAGAAAAAGACCAGATTCTACATGTATGGACAGATTATGTGAAACACCTTTATGATGATAACAGAGACGAACAGTATGATATTAGATTTAATAATGAAGGACCGCCAATTTTGGAGTTGGTTCGAAATGTTCTTAAGCATATGAAAGCTGGCAAGGCCCCCGGTGCAGATAACATCACAACAGAAATGATTAAAGCTTTAGAAGAATTTGGACTAGAGCAAGGCACCAGACTGCTGAACACGAGATATACCTCCTGAATAATTCAGGAGGTATATCTCCAGTATCATATAATGTGTTCAGCAGTCTGGTGACTTGCTCTAGTCCAAATTCTTCTAAAGCTTTCTGTATTTATTGCAATCCCAAAGAAATCAGGAACCTTGGAATGTGATCAACATAGAACAATTAGTATAATGAGTCACATCACAAAGATTTTGCTAAGAATTATCATGCAAAGAGTGAGGAAGAAGATACAACCTGAAATAGGGGAAGAACAATGTGGGTTTGTAGAAGGAAAGGGTACAGTAAATGCTGTGTATATGCTGCGAACAGTTATTGAACGTGCTATAGAAGTAAACAAGGATATACAGCTTTGCTTTATTGACTATACAAAGGGTTTTGATTGAGTTAGACATGTCAACATGGTGGATATGCTTGCAGATCTACAAAGTGATGGGAAAGACATTAGACTTATAAAAAACATATATTGGAAACAACAAGCTGCAATAAGGATTGATAATGAAGTGGGACAGTATCAGCCAATTAAGAGAGGTGTTAGGCAGGGATGTGTGATGTCTCCAGATCTTTTTTCCCTATACAGTGAAAATATTTTCAGAAATGTAGAGGATATAAATGGAATCAGCATTGGAGGACGAAACATCAATAACATTAGATATGCAGCTGATACAATATTAATTGCAGACAATGCGCAGGACCTGCAACAATTAGTAGATGCGGTTGTTGTACACAGTGAGCAACTGGGGTTAGAATTAAATTGTAAAAAGACTCAGGTTATGGTCGTCACTAGGAAGAAAGAAGTGCCACAATGTAATATACAAGTAAATGGAAATATTCTTTAACAAGTGAATCACTACAATTATCTTGGAACAGTCACAACATCTGATGGGAGATGCCTTAAACAGATTAGAACAAGAATCGCCATGGCGAAAGTAGCCTTGTAGCAAGATGAAAAACATTCTGACCAATAAAAACATTCTGACAAAAACAACGTTGAAACGAGAAAAAGAGTGTTGAGGGGATACATAGAGCCTGTTCTTTTGTATGGATATGAAACTTGGACAATGAGCAGTCAAGCTTGAAAAACATCTGATGGCTGCAGAAATGTGGTTTCTGAGGAAAATGCAAAGAATACCATGGACAGACAAAATAACCAATGACCAAGTACTACAGGAGACAAATGAAAATCGTAGACTGATTAGATAAATAAGACGTAGACAGTCAAAATTTTTTGGACATGTTATGAGAAGAAATGGATTGGAGAACTTGGTGACAACTGGCAACATCGAAGGGAACAGACCAAGAGGAAGACCTAGAGGAAAATACCTGGATGGCTTCGCCACATGGCATGGACGAGACAGGAACACTGAGCTGATCCACGACACTGGTGATCGAGTGAAATGGCGAGTCATGACCGTCCACGCTTTCCGGCATGGCACATGATTGATTATATATATATATGTAATAGCAAACAAAACAACAAACACACATTTTTAAACATACACCCTGCCTGTAACGACATAACTGGTGCCTTGCTGTCTTGACAGACAAGAGATTGTAAATTGGAGTTATACACTGAATAGCACAGAGCCTGGGCTGAATTTAGAGACCATGTATTGCCCAGGAGGCGTGATCCCTCTCTCAGCCTACCTAGTTTAGTACAGATGTAAGGTAACATCAGTACGTCTGAAACTAGAAAAGCTGCAGAAGCTGCCGGATCAGCAAAGCAATACTCTAAATGCCCGCCTGTCAGAGTTTCCAGCCTAGAATAGTTGCCGATCAAGTCTTAAGGCCCGGTGTGCCCTGCCATGACATTTCATCTTTAAGTGCATATCCTTGCCCTAAGGTAAGGCTTACTCCCAATTCTACTCCACTGCCGCCCTCCGTGGCGATGACGTTGCGGTAGCGATTCGTGCTTGCTTGCTTATGTTCGTTGGCTTGAGCTCCAACGCGAAGTCCTGTATGTCGGATGAAGGCATCCTGTTGTCCAACATCAGTGTGATGTCTTACAGGACCTGAGGTTTGCGTGAGTATCCGTTGTCCCATGTCTGGCTTATTGGTGTGCAGACTGGTGGTTCCTCGCCGTACAGGAAGACACTCTCCGACTTCGGAGGAATTGGCGATCCTACTGACTTTAGCCAGGACCACGAAGGGACTTGTTGCCCAGGACTCTCGACGAGGACGCGTCAATAGGTCTTGGCCAGTATATAACCCGGCCCTGGTGCCTTGGAAACACCTCTGCGTCCCTCGCGATTCGTAATACCGTTTGCCCGCTTTCGAAACACAGCGGTGACCGATTTGGCAGCAGACCGTGTATCACTGGTTTAAACGTGTTGGTATGGGAGCCGATCGTTCAGAAAGCAATGGCAAACTACTGAACGTAAAACTTGCCATGACATCAACAACGGCAGTAAAATGATTGTGTTGACTGCAATGTACTGTAAAGGATATGCAACTGTAACAAAATGTATCTCCACTATAGCAGTAGCTAAATGTCAATGAAGCACACAATATGATATTAAAAGAGTTAGGTGCCCCATCTTGATTATGTCGGATAATATTCGGATGTGAATAATGAGCCGATTCAAAAATACTAAAGAAGAAAATCGAAACCTTTGACCTCTTATAATATATTGTGTCGTTAAGAAGAAACATAATGTCATTTTACCAGATTTGAACGTAGAATTCAACTGGCTCATAGATAGCAACATGTCTCACAAAATAAACAAGAAATTTTTGTCTTTTTCAAACTACACAGTGGCTTAGGAAAATATAAACAGTAACGGGAGATATGTTCCTAGAAGATCAAGCAGTGGAACAATCAAAACGATGGTGGACTCAAGACGTGAAAGACATGACGTTAAAGACATTACGTGAAAGACATGACGTGAAAGACATGACGTTAGTTAGTTAGTTAGTTAGTCGACAGATCATCCTCGTTGCACATCGGACCATTCAGTCCATAAGTGCTCGGATCCCCTCCTCAGCAAATCCCGCAGCGTGTAGCGGCTAACGACGCCAGTTCTGTGTTGGTTTATCAATCTTCTTTGGCTTCCTGCGTAGTGTTCTTGTTTGGCCACCCCTCTTTTAATTTGCTGCTCTCGCAGTCTGGACATTGTTGTAGATTCACAGTCATCACTTGGTTCTTGCAAAAGTCTCACTTCTCGTAGAATATTCAGAATGTCAGCCTGGTCCATGGCGCGTCCGCCCTCAACAGTAGCCTCACCTGCGAGCTTGTCAGCCCGCTCATTTCCTTGTACTCCCGCATGCCCTGGCACGAAGATGAAACTAATCTTTGCCAGCCGAGACCGCTTCAGAGGCAGCAACCATTCTCTTCGGATCGACCCCTCCTCTATCCTCTTGATCATGTTCATTGAGTCGCTAAGGAAACAAGCCCTAGTGAATGTCTGTGTCTCGAGCCATGTTATTGCTTTACTTACTGCCATGACTTCCATGGTCAGGCTACTTGTGGTTTCAGTGAAAGCACCAGAGTCCTCCTTCACAATTCTCCCTCCGGCCCGAGCTGTAAAGGCCCATGAGCTTCTCACATGTCGGACGACCGACCCATCTGTGTAGATGACCGCGTCACTGTCTAGCGAATTCTCGAAAATCAACGCTTGTACTTCAGCCTCAACAGCAGCCGGATTTTCTTGTCTGCATTTTCTATCTAGTTGGATGCAAACTGAAAAGGATGTGCAGAAGTCTGTTGGCACTTGCACCCACTCCTCGCCAGGTTCTAAGTCCTCAAGTGAACACACCTGTTGAAGAATGTCCTCGGCTTGACCCATCCACGACCGTCCTCTTTTTAACCTGCTGCCCTTCACCTTCCTAATTTCACTATGCAGTGGATGCTGTGTGTTTGCGTTAATTCTGAGGTAGGCACGTGCCCTGCAAACTTGCATTCTCTCTTCAATGGTTGGAAAATCAAGAAGGTAGCGCATCGCCCTGCATGCTGTATCTCTTGTACATCCAAGAATAATGCGCATAGCTTCATTCTGTATCCTTTCCATCCTTTCTATCTGCTTATGGCTGACAGTCAGGATTGCCATTGCATACTCCAAAACAGACATGACCAGCCCCTCGTACAGAAGACATAGATGGCGCTGCTCACAGTTTGCTGCCGCCATCACCCGCATCGCTGCCAAACCCCGCTTGGCCTTTGTTATCACCTGGTCTATGTGCACATTATAAGCAAGGCTTCGATCAAACCGTATCCCCAGGTAATTCATTGCCTGCGTTCTTTCCACCGTCTCTGAACACAGCATTACAGTTGGTGTTGGATTGTTGACAATATGATTATTCAACGAGAACCAAGTCACTGTTGCCTTTGTTGGGTTGACCATTGCCCCAGCTTCATCACACCAAGTACTTATGCGATTGAGTTCGGTTTGTAGTTCCACAGCAACCTCCTCTCTATCCTTACCCTGACGATACACTAAAACATCATCGGCATATGACAATGTCCTGCCAGGTCCAGTGATCTGCTCACTGGTGATTCTCACTGTGTAGGCGTTGAACAGTACCGGAGATAATGGTGATCCCTGTGGTAGGCCAGGATATATTGTTGTTGGTTCCGAAGTCCAACTGCCACATCTAAAAACTACTTTCCGTTGGAAGAGCGCTGCAGCGATCCAACTAAGGAGGAATGGACTTACGTTTAGTTCAAGAAGCTGAAACATTAAAAAATCCAGTGGTACTCTGTTGTATGCGTCCTCAAGATCAATCGCTGCAGCAACGGTTTCAGTGCCTGAGTGGAAACCTTCATAGACATCGTGGGCAAAGACTGCTGCATTGGTCCAGGTTTCTCTTTTTGGACGGTACCCACCCAGGGTAGGTGGGAAAACACCTTGCCTCTCTAGTTGGCTTGATATTTTCCTGGCAATTACCTTCTCCAGCAGCTTGCCTATTGTATTCTGCATGGTTATAATTCGATATCCCTGAATTTTCTTGTGGTCTTTGTCAGGCTTCGACGTTAAAGACATGACGTTAAAGACATGACGTGAAACACATTACGTGAAAGACATAGCGTGAAACACATGATGTGAAACACATGACGTGAAAGACATGACGTGAAACACATGATGTGAAAGACATGATGTGAAACACATGACGTGAAACACATGACGTGAAACACATAACGTGAAATACATTATGCGTAAGACATGACGTTAAAGGCATGACGTTAAAAATATATTTGGCATGAAGATCAAGAGGCAATAGAACGTGTGAAGAATCGAGATTATTTCCTGGGAGTTATGATGAGAGCGACGTTCTGCAAGTGCTTTCCACATGATAAGGATGATAACTAACATCAACCCATCCGTCTTTTACCGTCCGATTACTTCGTAAACTTCTTTTACCGTCTGCAGTATTGAGTCAGTCGTATGCGTAGGCTAAGGTTCTTGCACAATAAACACTTCTGCACTTTGAGTTCAAGCTGTAAATTGTTTGTTACAGGCGCTTCATAAGAGTACACGTCAATAATTAATTCGCAAATGGATACAGACAAATAAATGGGATACGAACGTGACACTTATTGATATTGAATTTCCATTTCCCTTTTATTTTTTAGTGACAACTGGCAAGATCGAAGGGAACAGACCAAGAGGAAGACCGAGAGGAAAATACCTGGATGGCTTGGCCACATGGCATGGACGAGACAGGAACACCGAGCTGATCTACGACGCTGGTGATCGAGTGAAATGGCGAGTCATGACCGCTCACGCTTTCCGGCATGGCACATGATTGATTGATTGATTTTATTTCTTGACATAATATCCATCAACACTGCGATAGCAACTGGTGCTCAGCTGTCTGTGCACATCACGCCAGGCTCTGCCTGATCTGTGAAACGTTTACCACCAATGTGTGAATTGTCAGTGGACAAAAACATCTCGAACACAACCCAAAGGAAAGTCCTGACTTTGAAGCTGATCTAACAAGATTTATTTACTAGCACTGTAATCATTGTTTTCCTGGGTTCATCTAGCTCTATGTGGCTTGTTTGAACAGTATTCATCGGTTCAGTTAGTTGCATTTCCTATTGCAGGATGTTGCAATCGAGCCCGGCATTTGTTGGCTATTTGTAATTTACTGGGCAATCTTACGTTCAACGATATGTATGTTTGTGTGTTTGTGTGTTTTGCAACCATCAGTACATGTGATAAATGATAGGAGTTGTAACACTTTTACAGAAGATAAGGATATATAAGATACTACAAAGATGGAAGGAGAACATCAAAGAGCCCAGATAATACGCGTGAAAGTGCTGGGGGAAACAAATCAGACCCTTTATTAGAAGGAGGTACGATCAGCAATATAGTCTTAAGACAATGAAGTTGCCAGGTTGTGACGACATGATAGCAGAACTAATCCAAGCATGAGCAGACGTCGACACTCATATCTAGCACTCACTGTGTGTGAAGATCTGGAATAGCGCTATTTGGTGAGATTAATCTACACCCGTCTACCAAAGATAGGACATTTAAATCTCCACCAATCATCGAACCATTGCGCTAAGAAATCATGCTAGAAAAATCGTTTTCCGAATCATCACGAATAGGACTGACAGTATATTAAAATGTGAACTTCACGAAGTACAGGCAGGTTTCAGACAGAGAAGAGGAACCAGAGACCATAACTTCAACATGTACTATCTTTAAAGAGTACAATGTGGATCATTATCCCTGCTTCACAGACTACAACAAGGCCTGCGATTCCCTCAAGCCAGTTTGTTCTTCACCGGCTAATCTGACAGCTGATTGTTGATCATGATATAATGACTCAATTGGGTGGATCATATTTGCTGGAAATCCAAATTGTCTTACGATGTTCCACTATTTATGACGTTGAACACAATCGGACGTCTCACTGTAGTCTATGAAGCAGGTATGAAGATTTACATTGCACACTGCATTTCTCACAGATGATCCCTTGTTGAAGATATGGTCTCTGGTTCTTCTGTCCTGCCTGAAAGGTGCCTGTACTTCATATAATTAATATTCTAATTTTACTTTAAATCCTCTCTTCTTGATGATTTGTAAGAGGGTGTTGCTGATGTCAAAATTCATTACGGATTACTTCTTGTCTTCACTGATAGCACTTCTGACTTTTCTCGTGTTGCTGGCATGACTATCATTGCGCTGGTTCGATAACTAGTGCACAGTTTTAAATTTCATTTCTTTCTGAAGATGTAGATTGTTCTCTCACATGCTTTGGGCTAAATGACACCCATTCTAGATTTTACACACAGTGCATGGTTTGTATTTACGCTGGCTTCTGCTCCCCGCTTGGATTAGTTCCGCTGGTAGGACTTCACAATCTGGTAACGTCTTTTCATAAGACATTGTACTGCTGATTGGACTTCCTCTAATAATGGTATATGCTCTCTCTACACTTTTCTGTATGTTATCCAGGTTTTATGTCGTGTCTTCATACATTTCTCCACAGTACTCCATTCATCTTTCTAGTATGTAATTAATTGATTTCTGTTAAAGCGCTGCAATTCCTATCGTTTATTACATGCAATGATGGTTTGAGTTCGTCTGTTAGTGCTCTGATTTTCATAAACATGTCGCCATCTTTTCCTTGCAACTGGAGATGCTCTGTTCTATTACAATTGCTCATTAAGGATTACTTAAGGATTACTATCTTCATGTAGCATTCTGATTTTCTTGTAGTTTTTT
>JACEFZ010022491.1:0-14156 GCA_014155875.1 Cepaea nemoralis | reverse complement strand
GTTCCAATTAGTTAACTTCAGTCTCAAGTCTCCCCGTTTTGTTATATCCAGCCGATTTCTTCCCATTTTCGAATTGCCCCCCCTTAACAATCAAATTGCCCCCCTGTGGGGCGTGGGCCCCACGTTGGGAAACACTGATCTACTATTTTCTAATAAGAAAGGCGCTAACTACTATCATCGAATAAGCAAGGGCTCTAATCACTATCTTACAAAAAAATATATCTGAACAAATAAAGACACTGGACAGATTATTTGTGGAAAATATTTTTTAATGGACAGAACACATTGATTACCTGAAGAAACCAGACAGAACACACATGCAAGTGATGGAACTAGACAGTACACACCTTTACGAGTGATGGAATTAGACAGAACACACTACACAAATGAACAAGCTGCACATGACATAATTTAATAAATGAAGACGTTAGAGTGAAAACACTGAACAGAGGAAGAAACTGGACAGATCACACCTGAATAAATGAAGCAACTAGTGATAGAACTAGACAGAACACACCTGTATAATGTAAGCAGCTTGATAGAATACACGTATAGAACTTCAGAAACTAGATGCTACATGTATGGACACAAACAAACAAGGAATCCCACGGCGCTGTTTCGTGAGTGGAAAAGTGCATCAGAAGAGTGTTAGTGAGTGTGCGTGTGCATGTGTGTGTGAGTGTGCGTCTGTGTGTGTGTGTGCGCGCGCGTGCGTGCGTGCATGTGTGTGCGTGTTGGGAGAGCTGAAATTGAACGCAGAAGCTAGTTGCTGACATGAAAGTGTCGGCGGGCTGGCAGTGCGCACTGTTGTCTGCTGTCGCTATTCCCCTGACGGGAAGACTGATAGGCGCGCGGGCCGGAGGCCGGTAGCATTCTTCCACGGAAGTCGTCGCCAGCTAGATGTGGGCGCGCGCCTTGCTGGTCGCGTTAGTTGAGCGCGGGCATGCTGCTGAAAGGTTCCTGTGCTGAACATGAAGGCGTGGCAGCCCGGAAGTCCGGCGTTTGACTGGACATGAAGGCGCGGCAGCCCAGGAGTCCAGTAGGTGTGTAACTGGACATGAAGGCGCGGCAGCCCGAGAGTCTGGCAGTGTGTGACGACATGAAGGCGCGGTAGCCCGGGAGTCCGGCAGCGTGTTACTGAACATGAAGGCGCGGCAGCCCGGAAGTCCGGCAGGCATGAGACGACATGAAGGCGCGGTAGGCCGGGAGTCCTCAAGGCATGTGACGACATAAAGGCACGGTAGCCCGGGAGTCCGGCTGGCGTGTGACGAAATGATGGCGTGGCAGCCCGATAGTTCGGCAGAGTGCGACTGGACATCCAGAATACACATCTGTTCAGTGACTGGGGGAGGGGGTGGAGCAAGCACTTAGGCCATGAAAGGAAGAAGAGTGATTACTCTTTAACTTCCATTGCGCTGATGGCGTAATAAGGGGTTTTGCCCATATAAAACTATGTTATATTAATCTTCAAAGTGGTTTTGAGAGGACGGTAGCGGAATGCATAGCTCCTGGCAGAAGAGGTGGGTGGTGGACTAAAATGTTGACGTCTCGTCCTAGATTGCCTCTGCTTGCTTGCGTTCGTTGGCTGTGAACTCCAATGAGAAGTCCTGTATGTCGGATGGTGACATCCTGTTGTCCAACATCAGTGTGATGTCATACCGGACTGAGGTTTGCGTAAGTATCCGTTGTCCTATGTCTGGCTTAGTGGTGTGCAGCCTGGTAGTTCCTCGCCGTGCAGGCAGACACTCTCCGACTACTCACTTTAGCCAGGACGCCGAAGGGACCTGTTGCCCAGGACGCGCGACTAGGACGTGTCAGTAGGTCTTGGCCAGTATAGAACCTGGCCCTGGTGTCTTGGAAACACCTCTGCGTCCCGTCTCATCCTCGACTTGGGGACGTCAATTACAAGTACCCCAGAAGTCGCAGTTAGTTCGTCTGCTGGTGAAGGACACCGGTAAACGGGAAAGCTGGCCCCTATTAAAAAATCAGTCCAGTATGGACTACGGTCGAGTTCAAAGCGAGCTAACCTAAATGTGTCTTGACGACTGGCGTAGACGATCATGCTTCTCCACACCTCACGAATGCCAATAGAATGTATCCTGTCCCCAACATGGAGGATATGCGGTTGAGTTGTTAAGGCCTCTGGGGTGTTTATGCTTGTAGCTACGGTTTGCTTACACATTTTCCTCATGTTGGACTGGTAGTGCATGGTTCCATCGCCCTGCTATTGAGATGAATGCGAGGAGCGACACTATGAGCTGTGAATTTCGTGTGGAGTGCTTTTTCATCTGTCCTCGGTTGTTTGTAGCGTGAACTGCATACTCAGAAAAATTGCGGCCGGTCGGATCGCTAAACTAGCTGGGTTTGCCTTATGCAGTTAAATGTGGCTGCTGGTTTTCTAGTGACTGCCGCTTCCATTGACGATGAACTATATTTTTCGTGGCGGACTTTTGTGTTGGCATTATGACAGCGGCATTATGCAAAGTATACCTGTGCGGAGTGTTAGTTTGTCGAGACTATTGTCTGTTCGACTTTTCACTTGGGGCAGTGAGGAGCATTTTGTATGATATGATATTCACTGGCATAGGAATGGAGCATACGTGTGCGTGCGTGCGTGCGTGCGTGCGTGCGTGTGTGTGTGTGTGTGTGTGTGTGTGTGTGTGTGTGTGTGTGTGTGTGTGTGTGTGTGTGTGTGTGTGTAAAAACAGCATCTTGCCTTAGAAATTAGTTTTAAAAAGTTATTTGCATATCTCTTACCCCAGTGGTTCTCAGCCGATGGGGAATTCCCCCCCCCCCCGGGGGAATGTTAGGGTTTCTAGGGGGGGGGAGGGGGGGGGAATGAAGACCATTTCAAGATCGCGTTAATACAAGAACCGATTACTTGATATTGTTTTTCCCTTCATACTTTACAGTTTAAGTACGTCTCATCCTTCTAAAATTCATTTTATAAAGTCAGTAGACCCACAAATCATGTTTTATGTGGATGTCTAGACTTGTTTTAGTATGTGCTATTAAATTTACCTTACATTTTTACGTATACTGTAAAGGGGTGGGGGGATTTTTAGATAGGAAATATGAAAGGGGGGAATGACGTTCTGAAAATACAGTGAAAGGGGGGGGAGCACGGGCCAAATGTTTGATAGGTGGGGGGGGGGGGGGGGGAATGACGTTCTGAAAATATGGTGAAGGGTGGCACGGGCCAAAAAAGGTTGAGAACCACTGTCTTACCGGAACATGTTTGGCAGTGTGTGATTTATTGGCAAGTTTACGTTCAGTAGTTTACCATTGCTTTCTGAACGACCGGCACTCATACCATTTGTATAAAACCAAGGTAAGGCGGTCTGCTGTGACATCGCCCGCAGCTGTGTTTCGAGCGCGGTATATGGGATTACGAACAGAGTCGGCAAACCCTTGGCCACAGAGCCGGTTGCCTCAGAAATAATTTGGCCATGTTAGACTTGACAGTGGTTTAGAGAGGCCAATGACCGGGGGGGGGGGGGGAGAGAGAAGGGAGATTTGACAGTGGTTTAGAGAGGCCAATGACCGGGGGGGGGGGGAGAGACTTGACAGTGGTATAGAGAAGCCAATGACGGGGGGGGGGGGAGACTTGACAGTGTTATAGAGAGGCCAATGACCGGGGGGAGACTTGACAGTGGTTTAGAGAGGCCAATGACGGGGGGGGGGGGGTGGGGGGGGGGAGACTTGACAGTGGTTTAGAGAGGCCAATGACGGGGGGGTGGGGGAGACTTGACAGTGGTATAGAAAGGCCAATGGACGGGGGGGGGGAGACTTGACAGTGGTTTAGAGAGGCCAATGACGGGGGGGGGGAGAGACTTGACAGTGGTTTTAGAGAGGCCAATGACGGGGGGGGGGGGGAGACTTGACAGTGGTATAGAAAGGCCAATGACCGGGAGGGGGAGACTTGACAGTGGTATAGAGAGGCCAATGACGGGGGGGACGACGACAGGTGGTTAGAGAGGCCAATGACGGGGGGGGGGGGGGGACTTGACAGTGGTATAGAGAGGCCAATGACGGGGGAGGAGGAGACTTGACAGTGGTTTAGAGAGGCCAATGACCGGGGGAGACTAGACAGTGGTTTAGAGAGGCCAATGACGGGGGGGGGGTGGAGAGGGGTGACTTGACAGTGGTTTAGTGATGACAATGACGGGGGGGGGGGTAGACTTGACAGTGGTTTTAGAGAGGCCAATGACCGGGGGGGAGACTTGACAGTGGTTTAGAGAGGCAAATGACCGGGGGGGGGGGAGAGACTTGACAGTGGTTTAGAGAGGCCAATGACCGGGGGAGACTTGACAGTGGTTTAGAGAGGCCAATATCGGGGGGGGGGGGGCTTGACAGTGGTAAAAGAGGCCAATGACCGGGGGAGGGGAGACTTGACAGTGGTTAGAGAGGCCAATGACCGGGGGAGACTTGACAGTGGTTTTTAGAGAGGCCAATGTCGGGGGGGGGGGAGACTTGACAGTGGTATAGAGAGGCCAATGACCGGGGGGGGGGGAGACTTGACAGTGGTATAGAGAGGCTAATGTCGGGGGAGATTTGACAGTGGTTTAGAGAGGCCAATGACCGGGGGGAGACTTGACAGTGGTTTAGAGAGGCCAATGTCGGGGGGAGGGGGGAGACTTGACAGTGGTTTAGAGAGGCCAATGACCGGGGGAGACTTGACAGTGGTTTAGAGAGGCCAATATCGGGGTTGGGGAGACTTGACAGTGGTATAGAGAGGCCAATGACCGGGGGGGGGAGAACTTGACAGTGGTTTAGAGAGGCCTATGACGGGGGGGGGGGGGGGGTGAGACTTGACAGTGGTTTAGAGAGGTCAATGACCGGGGGGGGGGGGGTAGACTTGACAGTGGTTTAGAGAGAACAATGACGGGGGCACGGTTACTGGAGGGGGGAGAGACTTGACAGTGCTTTAGAGAGAACAATGACGGGGGGCGCGGTTACTGGGGGCAGAGACCTAACAGTGCTTTAGAGAGTATGATGACGGGGGTGCAGTTACAGAGGGAGGGGGTGGGGGAGATATTTCACAGTGCTTTAGTGATGACAATGAAGGGGGCGCGAGTTACTGGGGGTGGGGGGGGGGTGAGACTTGACAATGCTTTAGAGAGGACGATGTCTGGGGAGAAGGGCGCGGTTACTGGAGGGGGTGAGAGACTTAACAGTGGTTTAGAGAGGACAGCGACGGGAGGAGCGGTTACTAGAGGGGGGAGGGGGAGAGACATGACAGTGGTTTAGAGAGGACAGTTGTTTAGAGAAGACAGTGGTTTAGAGAGGACAATTGTTTAGAGAAGACAGTGGTTTAGAGAGGACAGTTGTTTAGAGAAGAAAGTGGTTTAGAGAGGACAGTGGTTTAGAGAAGACAGTGGTTTAGAGAGGACAGTTGTTTAGAGAGGTCGACGACGGGAGGCGCGGTTACTAAGGCGGGAGGGGGGACTTGACAGTGGTTTAGAGAGGACAGTGACAGGGAGCGTGGTTACTGGAGGGGCGATTTGACAGTGGTTTAGCGAGGACAGCGACGGGGGGTTGCGGTTACTGGGGGTGGGGGTGGGGGAGACTTAACAGTGGTTTAGAGAGGACAGTGGTTTAGAGATGACAGTGTTTTAGAGAGGACAGTAGTTTAGAGAGGACAGTTACGGGAGGCGCGGTTACTGGGGTCAGAGACTTGACAGTGGTTTAGAGAGGACAGTGGTTTAGAGAGGACAGTGGTTTAGAGAGGACAGTGGCTTAGAGAGGACAGCGACGGTAGGCGCGTTTGACTGTGGTGGGGGGGGGGGGGAGATTTGACAGTGGTTTAAAGAGGACAGTGGTTTAGATTGGACAGTGGTTTAGAGAGAACAGTGGTTTACAGGAGACAGTGGAGTGACGAAACGGGACTAGATACAGTCTGTCCTCTGGATCATTTCCCTTTGGTTAGAATACGCCGGGTTAGTCTCCCTTGATATGGTGACCATAACTAGGGAATTTCCCGGTAAATAGTCCGCGACGTCACAATTCTGGTGACTTCTAGAATATGCTAGAATGTCCTCGGCCCAGTGCGTACGTGGTTTGTTGGCACGTTGGATTCACGATTGTTCGGAACTCACGAGGTTTTGGAGTTCTCCCTGATCCTTGGGATACTCGGGGCCCGAGAAGTCCTTGTGGCAGCGCCCTTAGCTATCCACCGTCAGTCACCAGCCGAATTTCGTCAAGAAGTCCGCAGTAACTCACTGCTAGAAGAGATGTCTTTTTCGCAGTCAGAGCGGACACCTGCAGTCGAGTGATGTGATTTCAAGATCACAGGTAATGTTGAATTACTTTAAGTATTAGCCGTTGTCCGTAAATATACTGCAACGTTTAATCGCCGGCCGAAATAATTATCTCCTCGAAGCGCATAAATTGAAGCTCCCCTATCTGCATTAATAATTAGCCGCTATCGATCGGCTAAGAGTATTGAGGTCAGATGTCTGATAGCTACAAGCGTGTATAAACTGTAGGCCTGTATATGTGTGTTCCATCTGATAATTGAGTAAATCCGATGCTAGTACATATGATAGAATGTATTTACTGTTAGAGTACAAATTATATGCATTGTTAGGGATATGTATGTTATTATCACTGCTATGTGTAAGTGGGTTCGGGTAATTTACCAACTTTGTAGCAGATGTGTTACCTATCTGGTTTAGTGGTTGCATACTCAGGGAGGTCAGGAAGTTTGACTTCGTTACATTGTGATGCTAGAATCATTTAATAGTGATAAGTTCTTGCTTGTTATTATTATTGATGTGCTATTTGCTTGGCTAGAATAGGATGGTAATTTATGTCTTATATCAGTGGTGGTATTATTCCGGGAACAATGTGGTGTTATTTCATTGGGATGTGCAGGTAAGTACTTGCTGTGTGAAGATGCCAGTGATATTCCACTTAGACAGAAATGTTTTATATTTACCGGAAAGCGGTTGATAGAAAGTATTCATGATGCCTGATGTCACTGCTTGTTAACATGCCTGTCCGCCAGAGTGACCATGCGTGTCCAATCGTGCGTATGCCTAGCCAACCGACTGGTTATTAGGCATGTCAGACCGACCGTTATGTTGTATGTCCGACCCAAAGCGATCGTGCTTAACCGAAGGTGGAATTAACATACCCAACCGAATCAAAATCAAATCAAATCAAATCAAATCAACTTTATTAGGGTCACAAATTGGGCGCGCAGGCCCGTCTTACATTCGGCCCTTCCAATCACTCGTCAATCACTCGTCTTTCGTTCATCAAGAGCATTATACATTTGCATAGGAAGAAAAATAAACATTGTGAAATGAATGTTGTAAACATAGACAAGGCTAATTACCATGGTATGAAGCCCATCTCCCACCTATCCATACATCACCCCACCCACACAACACCCCCACCTACCCACACACATGCGCACCAAGGGACACATACACACCCCCACCTACCGCCACACCCACCAAGGGACACATACATACCCCACCAACCGACCCATCCCCCACCCACACACACTGCCCTCACCTGATCCCCCAACCAAAACACACTCGCCACCCACAAACATTCCCCCACCAACCCACACATCTCACGCCCATCCACATTCTACCCTACACATCCTCTCCCCACCCACACCTCACACCACCCTTCCCCCAGCCACATCTCCATCGACAACATATTCCCCACCCACACACACAATCCCCCACCAACCCACACATCGCACATCCACTGACACATCCCCAAACCATACACACACATCCCCACCAACTGACATGTCCCTACCCCCCCCCCCCCATACACACACACACATCTCCCTAACCACCCATACATCCCCAATCCACTCACACACACACCACCACCCACACATACAACTTCCACCCACCCACACATGCCTTAACCTAATCCCCCACCACACAATCCCCCACCCGCACATCACATACACCCCCTACCACGCACTATTCCCAACCCACGCACCACACACACACATATCCCTCACCAACACATCCCCACTTACACACCACACACATATCCCCCACCCAGATACCACAAAATAATCCCACCCACACAGATACCCTTACCCATCCACCCCACATACCCCCACTCACACACCACAAAAATCCCCCACCCACACACACATACCTCACCCACACAATATCACCAACCAACACACCACACACCTCTCCCCACCCACACACGCATTCCCTACCCGTCCACCAACACACACTCACTCACACATCCTCCACTACGCACCCACACACCCCCACCAACCCACTCCCAACCAAACATCTCTCGATCACAATACCCCTACCCCCACACACATCCTCCACCCACTCACACATCCCACCCCGACACATACAACTCCCTCACCCACCTACACATCCCTAAGCCACTCACACACACCCACCCACACATTCCCCATCCACATACACACATCTCCCACCCACACTCCATCACATACTTCCCCCAACCACCACAATCCTCTGCTCACCCACACATATACCCCACCCATACGCACATTCCCACACCCATCACACACATCCCCCACACCACATACTATCCTCCACCCATACCACACCAAACATACCCTCCACCCACACATCATTCACACATCCCCCACCAACACACCGCACACATATCTCAAACCCACACACCATACACTTCTCCCCACCCGCCCTTCCATCCCAAATCCACCCAACACAATCCCCTGCCCACACAACCCCGCCTCCCACACATACTTCCTCAAACCATCCACACATCTCCACCCACATAAACACACATCCCCTGCATCCGTCCCATACACACATCCCCCACACCCATTCCAACACCCGTACTTTCACCCCCACACATCCATCCACACATCCCACCAACACCCACAAATACCACTACCCACCAAAACCCACACACCCCAACCCATCCAAATGCATACCCCCACCCACACACCCCCCACCCACACATATCCCCACATTCACACACATCCTCCACATACACTCACACTTCCTCACATCTAGACACATACAAAATGTCTCACGTTAGTATTGAAACTAGTATGAACAAACTCCCACACTTTACTCACACACATACACTGACACTTGTCATGAGCAGTCTCATAAAAATGTTAAACATGGAGAAAAATTTGTACATAAAATGTATGTGACGTAAAAATAGTGATGCTCTCTCTCTCTCTCTCTCTCTCTCTCTCTCTCTCTCTCTCTCTCTCTCTCTCTCTCTCTCTCTCTCTCTCTCTCTCTCTCTCTCTCTCTCTCTCTCTCACACACACACACACACACACACACATTCACTCTCACGCTCACACATTCACTCTTCCGCTCATTGATTCACTCTCACTCATTCACTCTCCCGCTCACTCATTCACTTTCCCGTTCACTCATTCACTCTCCCGCTCACTCATTCACTCTCCCGCTCACTCATTCACTCTCACGCTCACTCGTTCTGTCTCTCATTCACACTCACTGACTCACTCACTCAAACTACAGTAATGAACATGAGTTTATATTATGCATGATAAAATCAAATGGTATTTAACTGATAATATGACAGATGAGAATACACAAACATATGGATTCGCGTGTTACATAACATGCGTGTTACATGACATGCATCTGCTCAGCTCTCTCTCTCTCTCTCTCTCTCTCTCTCTCTCTCTCTCTCTGTATTCTTTCATATACACACACTCACACGCATGCGCGCGCTCACACACACACACACACACACTAACACATCAACTCTCCCACTGTCTCACTCTCTAACACACAATCCTTCACACACACACTCACTCTCTCAATCACACTCTCTCACACATACACATACACATGAAGGCATGCACGCACGCACACACTCCCTCACTCACTCTCACACATACACGTACGAATGCATGCACTGACACATTCCCCCACCATTTCTCGCTCAATCACTCTCTCCACACACACGCATGCACGTGCGCACAAACGCATTCACTCTCTCCCTCTCACTGACACCCACTTCTCTCTCTCTCTCTCTCTCTCTCTCTCTCTCTCTCTCTCTCTCTCTCTCTCTCTCTCTCTCTCTCTCTCTCTCCCACACGCACACACATATATAGTGAACAATTATAGTTAAACAATTATAAGAACAATTATACTGAACAATTATACCAGTAAATGAATTATGGTGGCATATAGTCGGTATGGATAAGTATTGAAAGAGTTTTTCGGTTAAATGTGTAGGGACTCATTGGAGTTTTCAGATCTGGAGGCAGATCATTCCATAAGTGAGCACCAGAATAGGCGAAACATGTTTTGTATAGGTCCAATCTAGGCTTTGAGACATGTAACAAATTTAGGCGCTTGCTGTTCATTGCATTAGATTGAATCAGCGGCAGAAGATACTCTGGGGTATTTTGAGATATAATTTTATTCACTAATTTGGCTTTGTTGAAAAGGAAGCGCTTTTGTAGTGGTAGAAGTCTTAGATGACTGTACAAATTATTACTTTCAACGTGCTTTATGTCAGAAACCAGACGAATAGCGCGGTTTTGTAGAGAACATAGTCGTTTTAAATTAGATTTAGGGCAACCATCCCAAACTGTGGAACAGTAATCGAGATGTGATTGGATATAGCATGTATAGAATATTTTTCGTGTGCTTTCGTCCAGGAAGTGCTGAATTTTAGCAAGTTGGTAAACTTTTTGTGCTATTTTCTTGGTAAGAGCATGAACATGAGAGTTCCAGTTCAAATGGCTGTCTATTAAAAGCCCTAGTGTTTTATGTTCAGTCACATTAACTATAGGTAACGTGCCCATGCGGAGTTCGAGCGGTGATCCAGTTATGGCTAGTGTCTGTAGTTTTTGTCTGGTCGTTATTAGCATGGATTTGGTTTTGTCGATGTTAATTTGCATGCGGTTTTCATTGCTCCAGCATTTTATGCTCCAGCATTATCTTTTATAATCTTTTATAACTCTTTTTATAATTTTTTTAAAATATCTTTTTATAATTTTATTTCATCTTTTATAACTCCAGCATGTTATTAGCATGGATTTGGTTTTGTCGATGTTAATTGCATGCGGTTTTCATTGACCGAGAGCGGTGCAGCGCTCTGTAATCGAGGCCGTTGCGTCTATGTAGATCCGAATTATGTACAGAACCCGGTCTGTCTCTATTATTCTCCTCTTCAAGAAACCTGACTCTGATAATGGAGTAACTGATTCACTGCAGTGAGGAAGTAGTAGTATCCTCTGTGGTAATTGGTCCGGATAAGGGGAACTAGAGATTTAGGAGAGGGGGGGGGGGGGGGGCTGGTAGCCTCTCTAAAAAGGATTACGTGGCCTAATTCGCCACGGACAAAGATGCGCTGGACCCACAGTAGCTGTGGGAAAGTTTTTTCGGTGGAGGGCCACCATATCTGTGCTAGACCTGCACAGACTTGACCGTCATGGATGAAGGTCAATTAATAAAGGTCAAACGTTGTTCTGGGACGGAGATCCCAGAACAAAAGCTGTTGCTGTGTTCTGAGTTTGTTAATTAAGTTTAACAATTCCTAGTTATAAGTTATTAATGCTACGTTAATGAATTGTGAGGAAGATAATTTATTAATGTTGTGTAGTCATTAATGAGTTAGGTTTAATTAATGGATCCATGGGTGAAGGGATTGATTAATTGTTGAGCTATGTAGAAGGAGGATATGTCCGGCTGGGCACCTACTAGATAATGTAACCACTACACTGAAAGAGAAGTAGGTGTATTTTCTGGTTGATGGATGGTGAAGAAACAGGAGTGGATTAGCACCAGACGAAGGATACTTTGACAGAGTCATACAGTCTACTCTGGTGCTATCGGGCTATCTGTTGCCCAGACGAGTTACTTAACTATACACTGGTGTTTTATTGCTTTCTCCTGCAGCCTCATGCCTATACATTGTAATTAAGAGTAGATCGATGATGTTGATGATCACTTATATAGATTGTATTATATATATTACTGAGAGGCATGTATTAATGTGGAGATGCAGTGTAGTCCTTGTTGTAATTGAGTACTCACACCAACCCCTCCATGTTTCAGGATCTGTTATAGGTTAGATCCGATGGAGATTCAGGAGCTCAACCATAAGCTCCACGGGACTTGCTCGTTCCAATGCCAATCAAGATGAGATTTGAGGCGTTACTGGGAGCAGTCATCTGAATCTGCCTACGTCAATATTGGAGAGTCAATTGAGTTGAGATTAGCCCGGTAGGTCTAGGATAAGACCACCGCCAAGAGTCCGACGAAGTTAGTCAATCGATCCAGATAGGGTCAGAGACTACAGCGTCTATTGGTTCCCGCCAGCGAGGTACTGGTACATGTCTCAATCAATGATAACCTTGGGATTTTCCAGGCAATGAAGTTCAAGTGTTGAAACGAATGTTTACCAGTCATGCCCATGGCCTGTTTATTAAGCTTCCGGCCCGGCTTGGTCGTAATGGGACACATTGTCTAAAGTTCACGGAACCGCAAGGGTGAATCAACAGTGGTGTGTTTTTTTTTTTTTTTTGGGGGGGGGGGGGGAAGCCATGAATAGGGTCATATGACCGGCAGCAGAGATTTGACATTCTGGTGAACTGTACAGGTAGTTGATACCTACCGAACTGAGTTGATGGACAGACTTTGTGGACTGTTAAGGTAGTTAATACCTACCGAACTGTGTAAGATAGCTACATGAGAATATGTTCAGTGTTAACATTCATTCGTCGAGTCATGCGATTGTGACATTGTGGTACTATGGAACCAGTGCTCCAGTTATAGGTTGCTGATAAGTGTTTCCCAGGAACTGGCGAGACAGAAGAGCAATCAGGCTCTTGTATATACTAGTGTATTGTGATATAGGACTTTTATTCATTTGGGGACAGCTAGGATTCTAGGGTCGACCCAGGCGTTATCAGCGGAGTGGAACTTGTGATTTAGTAAGTCATCGAGGGATGATCCTCAATGGTTGGTGAAGTGTCTGTCAGGCATTAGTCCTACAACTGACCACCCCGAAATCTGGCTCACAGTGGGAGGAGAAGACTTTGGAAGGGTCTATGCGTTGGAGTTCCTTTACACTGGAGGTTTCTCGGGTGAGTCGTTAACTACGACGGCCTCACGAACTTAAGTCACATGCTCTGTGATGAAGACGGATCATCAGGAGATCTTCTCGTGTACATATTGTCTTCTATCCAGGCTTTCAGCCATCCTTCTCTAAGTTGCAGTTGACGTATTTAGAAATTAAATTTTGCTCTGTTAGCTATGGCTTTGTGTATTAGTATGACTGTTGTCTTGTCCGAGCCCCCTGTGGGTAGGAATCCATAAGAGGGGAGGGAAAGGTCAGCTGTCCCGGCTTGTGTGGGGCCTTGTAGATGTAAAGTCCTATTGGGGTGGTTGGAGCAAAGGCTGGTGATATTAACTATAGTAACATACCTGTCCAAGCCCCGGGGGTCTTGTTACAAGTGGTTTATAGAGAACAGTGGTTTACAGGGGACAGTGGTTTAGAGAGGACAGTGGTTTAGAGAGAACAGTGGTTTACAGGGGACAGTGGTTAAGAGAGGACAGTGACTTAGAGAGGACAGTGAATTAGAGAGGACAGTGGTTTAGAGAGGACAGTGGTTTAGAGAGAACAGTGGTTTACAGGGGACAGTGGTTTAGAGAGAACAGTGGTTTACAAGGGACAGTGGTTTAGAGAGGACAGTGGCTTAGAGAGGACATTGAATTAGATAGGACCGTGGCTTTAGATGAGGACAGTGGCTTAGAGAGGACAGTGGTTTAGAGAGGACAGCGACGGGAGGCGCAGTTACTGTGGTGGTGGGGGGGGGGGGATATTTGACAGTGGTTTATAGCGGACAGTGGTTTAGAGGGGACAGTGGTTTAGAGAGGACAGTGGTTTAGAGAGGACAGTGACGGAAGGCGAGGTTCCTGAGGTAAGAGACTTGAACATGTCAGCAGGTTGGGTGGGGTGGGGTCACAGAGATGTCAGTAGACTGTGGTGAGTGCGGCGTTCGGTGAAGGACTTTGTATACGATGATGATGATGATGATGATGATGATGATGATGATGATGATGTTGTTGATGATGATGATGGTGATGATGATGACGACGATGACGATGATTATGGCGATGAGGATGAGCATGATGGTGATGATGATGGTGATGATGGGGTGA
>JACEFZ010022490.1:0-17387 GCA_014155875.1 Cepaea nemoralis | reverse complement strand
ACAAAATACGCAGGCGAAGCAGGGTGTAGTCATAGAAGAGTATATTCTGTGAGAGGGGGGTTAAGCGCCCTTATGAGGTGTGTGAGCGTTGCACGATAGACGCCTTCCATATGATGCTTTGGAAGTTTGAGAGGAAGACCAACATCAAGCTGCGCCCATATAAAGGTATGAAGCTAGATCCTCTGCCTGATCTGCAAGATTCGGAAGCTGCATGAACACCCTACTGGATTGTGTTTTAGAGGGAAGCCACTCCTGACATAACATGCCTACTTGCCAGTGGTTCAAGAGCCCCACAACATTCTGTGGAAAGCCCTCGAGGCGGCGCTTTTGTGACTATCATCTCCGGATCATACAACGCCAAGGCAGAAGAATAAGTGGGGGAACTATAATCATGCATACTCCTTGGGGTTGGAGGTCCTTAGGAGTTCCTCTAGACTGTTTGGAAACAATCGCTGAGGAGGAGGATGTGCAGCACAGGTGAATGTCTAGCCTGTCAATTTGAAGCTGACTGGGATAGTGAACCGTGGAGCATTGTGTGCGGTGTATCGGCGGCCGCTATGAGGTTTGTGCCTGCCACGGCGACACCTCCAGAGTAACACTCCCAATAATCAACCTTATGCGCCAGTCAACACCACTTCCGGTAAAAACGATCACGCCGGAAGTACTGTGACTGAACATACCAAGCGTGATCGTTTTTGTGTGACAGGTTTTATGAGCCGCGCGAGCGGGACGATTTTTTCTCGCTAAGAAAAATGCTTGCAATAAAGTGGCCCAGATATTCGAGCGGTGAGTTCGCGTAATTGTGTCCAGAATTAGAGAATAGTGTCTCAAACTTAAAAATGAAGAATTGTAGGTGGCTTGTGCATGAAGGGGCCTTGATCCGGTGCGAGCGCATTTGCCGCGGCGAGTTCTGCTACAAACACCTCCAACTACATAAAAAGGGTAGGACTGTGTTTGGGTGTATTATCTGTAATGCAGAAGTACAGCAACCGTGCGATGTGTGCCACACTTGTGATAGTGAACTAGTTGAGCGCTATGTGGCTCTGACAAGAGATTTGCCAGAAGACATAGACGATCCCTTGGAGAAATTCATCGAGGTGAAAGAGGCTATGCAAAAAGAGCGCGCTACCTAGCGAACTACTGCTGCCTAGCGGGCAGGCTTTCTGACTGGTGGGGTGAAGTCAGTAAGCTCTTTTTTCAGGCGCAAGTCGGCAGAAACTTTGCGCCGAATTTCAGCCTGAAGTTGTCGAAATTTCACTGATTCATTCAGAATTAATTTAAATTCCGCATCAGAAATTTCTTGGTACTGCAAGGCCGCAGAGACAAGATCGGAGATTGGTGAAAGTTTAGATTCAACTAAAATCCTTATTTCGTCATGCTTCTTGGCTTTAAGCGCACATCTGTGAGCCGCCAACTTGCCGGCCGCCCCCAATTGCCCACAAACGAGAGCGCCTATCTCTAGGCCGAAGACGACTGGGACCGCAATGGCAGTTGACAGAAGCCCCACACTCACCGTAGCAGTGCTGTATCAATCCCATCCAAGACATTCACAACCCTATGGTATTTCTTATACAACAGAGACCGTTTTTCATGCTCAGCCTCCAAGCTCTTCTATAGTCTAGTGATCTCTTGAAGACGAAAGGCCTGGTCGGGCGCCATCGTATACTAGTCAAGCGCGCCTATATATTCAATTTGAGGTTATCTGTTTTGAATACTCCTCAGTGACAGGGTTGTTGGTATACATAAGTTTTATAGATGAATCCACGAGGAAACCTTAACTTCTCTCAAATTGATGGTATCAACACCCCTAGCATCCATAAGTATGTTTACTACAATTCGGTCATCGGTAACTTCCGCACGCACTTCTTCACCAAAAGTAATAATAATCCAACCCTTCGCCCTGAGCGCCAGAGATTTTACTTGAATACCTGGCATAACATCCCCCCCCCCCCAATTTGTAAAAGGCCCATCCATAAGAAGGAGCTTGATATATAGGGTGCTCCCTGGGATAGGACGATCGATGTATTCAGGCCTGGGCTGGCTGTTCACCACCAAACTAAGGGTGTAAATGTTATCGTCACCTTTAAGGAAGAACTGGCCAGCCTCATAGCCAACATATACCCCATCAGCAATGCTAAGTATACATGGTAGTACTCCCATATTTGTAAGGTAACCAGGTTTAGTACCCGACCACCCAAGATAGGGATTTTGTACAACAAACCACAACAGCCAGCCTGGAGCCCCGAATTGACCTTCCAAATATTTTTTTGTGTTGTTCCAGTTCTCCATAGCTTTAGTCTGGGCATCTAACAACACAGCAGTATGTTGCTCATCAACATATTTTTTAGTGGCGGCATCTTGTTCTCCAACCGGTTCAGCGACATCGGTGATTCTATGGGCACCCATATTGATTTCCCCAGACATCGTTCCCCCAGACAGCCGAGAGAGTCGCTCCGTAAAACCTCGCGTTGCAGCATCAGTAGGTCTAGAAGGTTCCCCCACATTAGTGAGGCGAAACCCGCCCATGGATAGTATACCTTGCATAGTGTCCCCATACTTGCGCACGAGCCCAGCTAAGCCGGCTAAGCTGGACGACAGTCCCAGCCTCTCCGCCGCACTTTCCAACAGACATGTTTATAGCATACGTAGTATTATGTCTTCACATTGCTGCCCACCCACCAGCCCACGAAGCACATGAAGACATAAATGGCCACAGATCACATCGTCTGCCCTCTGCAACTGAAAAGTCTGGGTGCGCACGGGGCACCCTAGATAATCCAGGATCTCCTGGGCGGGTCAAGCCCGAAACTATCGAAGTAAACCGCCATAGGCCCCGCCCTGTAATAAGCCACCCAGTGGGTCCCCTCACCCTCTGATGAGTCTAGATTGACAATCCCACACTCCGGATTGTGTAGAGCTGCAGGAAGACCATCGCGCATAAACACACCGCGGAAGTGGGGTATATCTTTGGCAGCTTTCTCAATATCAAAGTTGCTTAATGCTTCTTTTTTTTCATCCCCTTACCCCTAGCGAGGTACACACCCTTTCCATCAAGAAGTTTGATCGCTGGACCATAAATAGGATGGCTCCCCAAGATGTCCTTTAACACAGGTGGCAAACCCCGACCCTCCATCGCCCCGTTATGACGAGCCTGATCAACTGCCTGTGCCACACCAGCAGCCCCACCCATCAAACCCCCCAATCCACCCAACCAGAGGAGTGCCTTAGCCAAGAGGGGGATCATAGCCCCCAAGGCGGGGAAAAACCCACCCACCTTAACCATCTTTTTGATCTGACTCTTTGAGAAGACGAGCTCAGCCCCAGAACCCACAGCAACATTCTTCTTAATGTGGTTAATCTGACGCTGGGTCAGGCCGACCTTATCAGCACCATGCAACTGCCCCACACCCAGACGTAGGGTGGCACCAGTGCCGTCTTTCGCCGCCTTGACCAACGTCTCTTTCTGCCCCGGAGAGAGGCTCAACCCGTACGATACCAGCGCCATAGTTATCTCAGTATACCTCTAGTGTTTAATTCAAGACTGTAGTAAACTTCCTACCATCAGATTCCAAGAACAGAGACTTATCAGCAATGATCACAGCGAAAGCCTTGGTGTCTGCAGGCACAGAAACTTGAGAGTGATAGCTTGAACAGCGTTCTTAATGGTTTCAGACTGGGCCCGCAAATCAATAACATGTATGGGGTAGAGTGCCACGAAATCTATAGGACTCACCAGGTTGGACGACTCCTGGCTGGTAATACCATAGAACGCCTCCTTGAAGTCTGCAAAAGCTTTGTAGGCCCGAGAGGTTTTATACTCAGCGAAGTCGACATTCAGATCCACTAGGGGGTAGCGTGCGCTGTTGATCAGGGCGTGAATATTCTTCACCAGCACATGATCAAATAGGGCATTGTTCTTCGTCTGATCATTTTCACGAGCTGTTTGAAAAGCCACCAGAATCCATCGAGGTTTTTCCGTCTGGGATTTAACCTCCAACTGCCAGGTGAAGGAAGTGGACTGCGGCACAGCCAAACTATCACACTGTAAGGTGCGGAAAGCCACAGACACTCTAACTTTATTCTCTATCAGAGTCATGAGCGAGCTCATATCCCCGGGAAAACCCCCGGGGGGGGCCCCCCTTTAAAAAACCCCAAATTCCCCCTTTTTTTAAACCCTTTTCCCTCCAAATTTCCTTAAAAAAAAGGTTGGAAAAAAACCCCCAAAATTTTTCCCCCTTTTTTTAAACCCCCCTTTTTTTTAAAACCCCCCCCCCCCCCCCCCAAAAACCCCCCCTTTTTCCCCCCCCCCCCAAATTTTTAAAAAAATTTTTTCCCCCGGGGGGAAAAAAAAACCAAAAATTTTTTAAAAAAAAAAAAACCCCCCCCAAACCCCAAAAAAATTTTTTAAAAAAAATTTTTCCCCCCCCAATTTAAAACCCAAACCCCCCAAAAATTTTCCCCAAATTTCCCCGGGGGGGCCCCCCCCCCCCCCGGGGGGGCCCCCCTTTTTTTTTCCCTTTTTAAATTGTTTAAAAAAATTTTTTAAAAATTCCAAAAAAGGGTTTAAAAAAAAGGGAAACCCTTTGTTTCCCCCCGGGGTAAGGGCCCGGGTTTAATTTTGGGGGCCCCTTTTTAAATGGGGGGGAAAAAAAAAAAAATTTTTTGGGTTTTTTTTAAAAAAACCCCCCTTTTTTTTTAAAAAACCCTTTTGGGAAGGGTTTAATTCCCCCTTTAAAGGGGGGGGGGGGGTTTTGGGGGGGGTTTTTTTTCCCCCCAAAAAAAAGGGTTGCCCCCCGGGGGGGTTTTAAAACCCCCAAAAAAAAAAATTTTTCCCAAAATTAAAAAGGGGAGGGGGAAAAGGGGTTTTAAAAAACCCCAAAAAAACCCCCTTTTTTTTTTAGGGGGGGTTTTTTTGGGGGGAAAAGGAAGGTTTTAAAAAAAAAAAACCCCCCCCCCCTTTTTTTTAAAAAAATTTTTTTTTCCCCCCAGGGAAACCCCCCCCCAAAAGGTTTGGGGGGGGCCCCGGGGGGTTTCCCCCCCGGGGGAAATGGCCACCTTTTTCCCTTCAAAAAAAAAGGGGGGGGCCCCCCCCGGGGGTGCCCCCCCCCCCGAAACCCGGGTTTAAAAATTTTCCCCGAAAAACCCCCCCCTTTTCCCCAAAAAATTTGGGGGCCCCCAAAGGGAAACCCCCCGGGGGTAAAAAATTGGGGGGGGCCCCCCCCCCCCCCTTTTTTTTTTTAACAAAAAAGAAGGGCCCCCTTTAAAAAAAACCCCCTTTTTTCCCCCCCCCAAAACTTTGGCCCCTTTTTAAAAAAGGCCCTTTTGGGAAAAAAGGGAAAGGCCCTCCTTTTAAAATTTAAAAAAACGTTTTTTTTTTTAAACCCCCGTTAAAAAAATTTTTAAAAAACCCCGTTTCCCCCCAAAAAAAAATTTTTTTTGGGGGAATTTTAAATTTTGTTTTTTTTTAAACCCCCCCCCGGGGATTTTTGGGACCCCCCAAAAGGGCCCATTCCTTTGGCCCGGGCCCCCCCCCCCCGGGGAAATTTTTTTGGGGGAAAAGGGAAAGGGCCCCCCCCCTTTTTTTTTGGGGGGAAAAAAAAAACCCCCCCCCCCCGGGGGGGAAAAAAAAAAAAAAATTTTAAGGCAGGGAATTTTTTCCCAAAGAGACCAGACTTCCAACCGCCCGAGCTGCCGAGCCCAACCAATCGAACATCCCCCCACCTACCCGCATCCGACGTCTTGGGAAAACATACATAGTTACACACTGCGAATATGTAGCCTTATAGTTATTTGCTCACCTCTAAAGTTTAATTGTGCACCATCTTGGTCTGTCAACCAGACACGTATGCTGTGTATACTACCAGGTTGGGTGATAGGGAGGTAGACAGCAGTTTTGGGAGACTCTAAGATCTTATAGCCAGGGCACACGTTGGGGAAGAATGAGTAGATGGTGGGGTGGGTCCCCCCCCAAAAAAAAAACCCCCCCCCCCAAAAAAAAAAAAATTTTTGGAAAATTTTTTTTTTCCCCCCTTTTTTATAGCCCTTAGTCAATATTTGTGGGTCAAACCCAAGTATTTTGCGTAAAGACGAAGCGCCCCAAAAAAAAAGGGGGGTTTTTTAAAAAACCAAGGGTTAAGGGTTGGGCCGGGGAAAATTTTCCCCCCTTTTTCCAACCTTGGCCCCCCCTTTTTTTAAATTTTTTGGGGGGGGCCCCCTTTTTGGGGGTTTTCCCCCTTTTTCCCCCGGGGAAAAAATTTTTTGGGGAGTTAACATTGCTGATGGAGTTGTAGGTCTCTAGATTAAGCAAGGCCAGTTTGTATGACTTCTGGGGGAAGGGGAAAGGGGGTTTTTTTTTAACCCTTTTCCGCCCCCGGGGGGGAATTTTTCCGGGGGGCCCCCCCGGGGAAAAGGGCCGGGTCCTTTAAAAAAAGTTTGGTTAAAAAAAATTTTTTTTTAAAAGGGGCCCCCAAAAACCCCCATTCCCCCCCGGGGGGTATTGCGGGTCCCCCCGTTTCCCCCCCGGTTAAACCGGCCCTTTTTCCCCCCCCTTTTTTTTTCCCCCCAAAAAAAATTTTTGAATTTTTTTTTTTTTTGGGGAAAAAACCCCCCCCCGGGGGGGGGTTTCCCAAAAAGGGGGGGGGTTTTTTTAAAAAAAATTTTTTTGGGGGGAAAAAATTTTTGGGGGGAAAAAAATTTGGGGCCCCAAAAACCCCCGGGGCCCCCCCCGGGGGGGGGAAAATTTTTGGGTTTTTCCCCCCCGGGGGCCCCCCCCCAAATTTTGGGGTTTTTTTGGGAAAAAAAGGGTCCCCGGGGGGAAAGGGAAAAATTTTTTTTAAACCCCTTTGGCCCCCCCCCCCCCCAATTTTGGGGAAATTTCCCCCCAAAGGAAAGCCGGAAAAACCCCTTTTTTGGGGCTGTGGTTGGGAAAATTTTTTTTCCCCAAATTTTTTTAAAAAAGGGGGGGGAAAAAAGGGGGGGGGGGGGCCCCCCTTGGGGGGCCCCTTTTTTTGGGGGGGGGTTTTTTTTTGGGGCCCCCCCGGGGGGGGTTTCCGGGGGGTTTCCCCAAAAAAATTTTGGGGGTTTTTTCCCCAAAAAACCCCCCGGGGGGGCCCCCTTTTTTGGGGGGTTTGGGCCCCCCCGGGGTTTTTTTGGGGGGGGGTTTTTCCGGCCCCGGGGGGGTTTTTTTTTTTTTCCGGAAAAATTTTGGGGCCCCGGGGAAAACCCCAAAAATTAAGGTTTTTGGGGCCCCCCCCCCCCTTTTCCCCCCCAAAAAAAAAAAAAAACCGGGGGCCCCTTCCCCTTTTGGGGGCCCCCCCCTTTAAAAGGGGGAAAAAAAAAGGGGGGAAACCCCCCAAAATTTTAAAAAAAAGGGGGGGGGGTTTTTTGGGGGGGGTTTTTTCTTTTAAAAAATTTTTTTGGGGGGAAGGGGTTTTTTTTTGGGGCCTTGGGGGGAAAAAATTTTTTTCCCCGGGGCCCCCGGGGGGGCTTTTCCCCCCCTTTCCCCGGGGAAAAAAAAACCCCCCCCCTTTTTTTGGGCCCCTTTTTTGGGGTTTTGGGGGTTTTTCCCCAAATTTTTTTCCCCCCTTTTCCCCCGGGGGGCCCCCGGGGGGTTTTTTCCCCAAAAAAATTAGGAATTTTTTTTAATTGAAATTTTTTCCCGGAAAGGGGGGGGGCCCTTTTTTTCCCCCCAGGGGGGGGGGGGCCCCCCCCTTTAAGGGGGGGGCTTTTTTTGGGGGGTTGGGTTTTTTTAAAAAATTTTTTTTTCCCCCAAAAAATTTTTTGGGGTTGGGGGTCCCCCGGGGGGGGGGGGGGGTTTTTTTTTTCCCCCAAAAATTTTTAAAAAAACCCTTTTGGGGGGGGGGTTTTTAAAAAATAATTTTCCCCCCCAAAAATTAAAGGGGGGGGGTTTCCCTTTTTGGGGGTTTTTTTTAAAAGGGGAAAAAACCCCCCTTTTTTAAAAAAAGGGGGGCCCCTTTTTTTCCCTTGGGTTTAAAAGGGTTGGTGGGGGAAAAAAGGGGGGTTTGGGGGGGGCCCCCCGGGGGGCCCCCGGGGTCCCCGGGGGGGGGGCCGCCGGGGGAAGGGGCCCCCCTTTTTTAAATTGGTTTTAAAAAAAATTTTTTTCGGTTGGGCGGGCCCCCAAGGGGGGGGGAAAAAAAAAGGGGGGGGGGAACCCCCGGGGTTTTTGGGGGGGGGGGTTTTTTTGGGGGGGTTTTTCCCCCCCCAAAAACCCCCGGGGGGTTTTTAAAAGGGGAAAAATTTTTTTTAAAAAAAGGGGGGGGGGGGGGGTTTTTTAAAAGGGGGGGGGGGTTTTTTTTTGGGAAGGCCAAGGCCCCGGGAAAAAGGAAAAGGGTTCCGGGGTTTTTGGGGGGCCCCTTTTCCCCCAAAACCCCCCTCCCCCCCCAAAAAGGGGGTTTTTTTTTTTTCCCCCCCGGGGGCCGGTTTAAGCCTTTTGGGGGGGGTTTTAAAAGGGGGGCCCCCCCTTTGGGGGTTTTAAATTTTTTTGGGGGGGGTTTTTTTTGGGGTTTTTTGGGGGGGGGGGGGGTCCCCGGGGGAAATAAAAATTTTTGGGGGAAACCCCCAAAGGGGGGGGAATTGGGGGTTTTTGGGCCCCCCTTTTTTTTTCGGGCCCCGGGGGGGGGTTTTTTTCCCAATTAGATTAAGGGGGGGGGGGCCCCCCCGGGGGGGTTTTTAGGTTCCCCCGGGTGGGGAACCGGTTAGGGTTAAAGGTTTGGTTCCCCCCCCGGGGGGCCCCTTTTTTTGGGGGGGGGTTTTTTTTTCCCCCCTTTTTTTTTTTGGGGGCCCTTTTTGGGGTCCTTTTTCCCCCCCCGGGTTTTTGGGGGGGGGGGAACCCCTTTTTTTGGGGGGGGGGGTTTTTGGGGGCCCCAAACCCCAAAAACCCCCCCCCGGGTTTAAGGGGGGGCCCCCTTTTTCCCCCCCCTCCCCGTGCCGGGGGGGGGGGGGTTTTTTTTTTTTTCCCCCCCCTTCCCCTTTTAATTTTGTGGGGAAACCCCCCGGGCCCCCCCCTTTTTTTTGGGGGGGGCCCCCCCCCCCTTTGAATTTTTGGGGGGGGCCCTTGGGTTTTTAAACCCGGGGGGGCCCCAAATTCCCGGGGCCCCCCTTTTTTTTTTCCCCCCCCCCCCTTTTTTTTAAATTTTTTTGGGGTGAGTGTCAAACGTCCTAAGAAACCCCCGGGAAGCTTAACCCGGTCAACAAATGCCCGCAGAAGTCGGGTGTGTCGGCCTACCGACGCAAGAACGCAACTCTGCTGTAAACAGGCACATCGCAATCACGTCCAAAAAAAACACCAAAAAAAATCTCCGGATGAAAGCAGAAGGAGAGAAGAAGAAGAAGAAGAAGAAGAAGAAGAAGAAGAAGAAGAAGAAGAAGAAGAAGAAGAAGAAGAAGAAGAAGAAGAAGAAGAAGAAGAAGAAGAAGAAAATAAATCATACAATTCAACTGCGCTTGCATTTCCCTAGTTGCTTAGAGCATATTTAAAAGAACATAATATCATGATAGTAATACCTTGATTGATCACTACACTTAATAATTATAACCAAGCATTCTGCGAAATTACAAGGTATCTAAAAGAAAATCACTTAGCCGCTCTCCCTGGCCAAGGTGTTAACGACGTTGTTCGTAATCCCGTGTATTCACATGGGGAAAACAGCTGCGCGAGATCCGCAGCGGATCGCGCCGGGCTGGTAACTTATGGGGGTATGTGAGCCAGTCGTTCTTAAAGCAATGGCAAACTACTGAATGTAAAGCTTGCCTAGTACATCAACAGCAACTGAAAAATTATGGTGTTGACTGCAACGCCCTGTAAAGGATACCCAACATTAAAAAACAAAAGCAATTAGTAAGGGACATAAACATCTAATATTGTTACAAGGGAGATTACTTAAATTTCAAGCAAATAAAGCATATATTAGCGATAGTATTATTAACCAACTTTATAATTCTCTACTATTTTTGTAGAAATATGCTATGTAAACCCGAAAGTAAAATAGTGTAATGCTGGATATGATAATGTTTTTATTTTTATAGATCATGTTTTAAATCTTTACATACTTACATTTTATAATGAACTGTTTACTTACATAATTATTTTTTAAATGTTATTTGCATACTTTCAATGTAACCTCGAAAAAATTTAACATGACTTTATCCCCCTATATGGGGGGAAAACATTTTTTTACTGGCCTCCTAGGGCCACAAAAGAAACAGAAAATTAACCATCAATCCCTTTCTTGTGCCATCTCTTGTTCATGACATATATAGACAACTAGCTGACCCGTCCCGGCTTCGCCCAGGCCCTAGCGGAGATCTATCTATGTGTCTGCCTGCCTGCCTATCTCCTACCTATCAATCTATCTATCTATCTATCTATCTATCTATCTATCTATCTGTCTATCCATTTATCTACGGTATCCATCCATCTATTTATCTATCTGTCTATCCATTTATCTACGGTATCCATCAACGGTATCCATCTATCTATCTATCTATCTATCTATCTATCTATCTATCTATCTATCTGTCTGTCTGTCTGTCTGTCTGTCTGTCTGTCTGTCTGTCTGTCTGTCTGTCTATCTATCTATCTAGTAGAAGAATAGATAGTACTGAAAGTAAACTTACCAAGATATCACGAACAGCCAATAAATGGTGGGCGGTGGGTTGACTGCACAGTACTGCAAAGGATATGCAACTAACTTTCTCTCACAAAAAATTACATTCTTTTTAAACGAACGAAAATCTTTATTTTCAAAGGGTTAAGAATTGGGCACGCAGGCCCGTCCTACATTCTGCCCTTCTTCTCTATTTCCTCTCATACATTCTTTCATTCAACATCTCTTATGAAGCAATTCTTTGACCACACGTTGTTCGAGAAACGAACAATAACGCCAGACGTCTGCCAAGGCGGGAGTCGACTTTTGATGTTGTAGACGGAATGTCTGGACAGACGTCGGATGGATTCTGTGATGTGGGAAAAAATCCCCTGGTTCACCGGCAGACCGGACTATTGTTGCAGGAGACAAACAAGTCCCAGATGAAAGCAAAATAGACGGCGGATTGATTCCAGTCAGTCTAAAACAGGCGGAGAAAACAAGACTCTGGACTGATTAACGTCTAGACTTTTTGGTGACGTCACTCAAGCCCCGACTTAAAACCAGTTGAGGTAAACAAGTTGAGTGAGTCGACCAAGATTTCTGAAGTTTTAAGGATCGGTGCAGTTTCCGAGTTGTGTTCTAGAAAGAGACTATAGTGTCAAAGTGTTGATAATTATCGGTGGACATAGATCCAATCTGTGATTGCATAGTCTCAATCTTCAACCGGAATAGGCATATGGTAGTCTATTAATCATATCTAACTTAGAGTATGATTAGGAATAGAGTACAGTACTGTGCGGTGATCTCCCCCGATGGTGTTTCCACCTTGTCGTGGTGGGGGAGCTTGAGTTTCTCAATGACCCTGAGAGCTATGCCGGCGGTAGCGTAGCTACCAGCAGGGCCTCCCAAGCCGGACAGGTCAAAGGGTAGAGAACAGACAAAGAGAAACACCCTGGTCCTCCAGGTTGGGGGTTGAAGCGTGGGGTTAACATCCCCACCTTTGTAAAAACCTTTCTTTGTTACAAAACAAATACATGAGCCTCGATATCGGACTGACTTATCTGGACAACGACCTTGGAACGTTAAAGGACTTTTGAGATTTGGAACATGGAATGTACGGACACTATATCGAGCTGGAGCGGCCGAAGAACTAACCCGGGAGCTGGTTGAATATCAAATGGATATCACAGCAATTCAAGAAATAAGGTGGCCAGGAGAGGGTACTTTAGAGCAAAATGGAATGATTATAATATATGGAGGAAACACCCAAAATAAACATGAATTAGGAACAGGATTTGTCATCAAAAAAGAGTTATGGGGGAACATTTTAAACTTTAAAGCTTTTAATGACAGGATTAGTAAATTACGAATAAAAGGTAAATGGAAAAATATAACGATGATTAATGTACATGCACCTACTGAAGAGAAAGAAGATGATATTAAAGAAGACTTTTATAATGATCTGGAAGATGTCATAGAAGAAACCCCCAAACAGGACATCCTGATTGTGCTGGGAGACTTCAATGCAAAAATAGGTAGAGAGCAAACTAATAAAAAAGTGGCCGGTATGGAAAGCCTACATACAACTTCAAATGATAATGGATGGAGAGTCATCAACCTGGCAGAAGCCAAAGGACTGCAGATTAGCAGTACCAGACTACAAAGAAAGGATATACACAAACAAACTTGGAAATCATGTGACAAGAGAACCTATAATCAAATAGATCACATTTTAATTAACAACAGAAATGCATCAAACATACAGCAAGTCAGAAGTTATAGAGGAGCTGAGTGCCACAGTGACCATTTCCTCGTTGGAGCAAAATTTAAAATAAAACTTAAGAGAGCTTTCTATACTAAATTACAAAGATTACACCCAACATATAACAGAGAAAAACTACAAGACATTACAGTCAAAGAGAAATTTACAGATGAAATAAAATGTAAACTTGAAACTTTTCAAAACCCTTTGGAGGAAAGCGTTGACCAAACTTGGTTGAACATCAAGAATACACTTCAATCTACCGCAGAAGAATGTCTCGGTGTGTCAACCACGCATAGAAAGAACAGATGGTTCAATCAAAAATGTGAAGAAGCAGTCACTAAGAAGAAGAATGCCAGACATGTATGGTTAAATGACATCAATAACATCCAAAAGGAAGAGCATTATAGAAATGAATGTAAAGAGGCTACAAAAATAGTCAGACAGCAGAAGCGAGAATATATGAGTAATATAATCAAAGATATGGAAACTAATCACCAGAAAAATGAATCCAGAAAGTTTTTTAAAGTACTGAAGTCAATGAAACGAGGGCACCAACAAAACACATATGGTTTAAAAGACAAAAATGGGAATATGATAAATACCAATGAAGAAATGTGCAACACATGGAAAGAATATTTTATTGAATTACTAAATTGTGAAGCTCCAAGTAACATTTTCCCACAGGAAGAGGTTCTAACATGCGAACCACAAATTGAAGAACCTACATTTGAAGAAATCCTATATGTAATCACACGACTTAAAAACAATAAGGCAACTGGGACTGATGGAATTGCTGCTGAATTTATAAAGGCAGGTGGCCATGCATTACATCTAAAGCTATACGAACTAATAATAAAAATCTGGAGGACAGAAGAATTACCCCATGACTGGAAAGAGTCATTATTGATACCTATCTTTAAGAAAGGAGACAAGTTCCAATGTGGAAATTATAGAGGAATATCACTACTGTCCACAAGCTATAAGATACTATCCGCAGTATTACTAAATAGACTAAAACCATATTCAGAAGACATATTAGGTGACTACCAGGCGGGTTTTAGACAAAACAGATCAACAATAGATCAGATATTTATCTTACGACAAATAGCCGAGAAACATTGGGAATATAAAAGAGATCTCCATAACATTTTTGTGGATTTTAAAAAGGCTTATGATAGTGTCCATAGGAATAGTCTATGGAATGTTATGCAGGAATTTGGAATACCAAGGAAGTTAATTAACATGACCAAACTATGCATGGAAGATACTTATAATATAGTAACATATAAAGGCAGGAAATCAGACCCCTTCCAAATAACATCTGGCTTGAAACAGGGTGATGCACTATCGCCGCTACTCTTCAATCTGGCTCTAGAGAAAGTTGTAAGGAAGGTAAAGGAGGAATGTGATATTGGAGGAACATCCAAGCTGCTTGGTTATGCAGATGATATAGATATTATAGGGCAAAGTGAACAAAAGACATTAGAAATATTGACTCACTTAAAGGAAAAAGCCCAACAGATGGGGCTGGTTATCAACCAAGATAAGACAGAATATATGGTAATTTCAAGAGACGGAATGGCTAAAAACTCTGGCCACATACAAATAGATAATATGACCATTAAAAGAACGGAAACATACAAATACCTGGGTACAATCTTCAACTGCTCCAACATCATAAGGGAAGAAATACAAACTAGAATCAACTCTGGAAATAAGATATACTATGCACTACAACATCTACTAAAATCAAAGGCGCTATCTCGTAACACCAAAATCACAATATACAAAACACTGATCAGACCAGTTGTGCTGTATGGCTCTGAAACCTGGAGTACAACGAAAGGAGACGAAGCCTTGTTACAAACCTTTGAGAACAAAATTTTAAGACGCATCTTTGGACCCATTAGGGATACACAAAGTGGAGAGTGGAAAAGAAGAAGTAACAAAGACATTTATGATTTGTTTAAGTCCCCGCTAATCACTGGTATCATGAAGGCTAATAGACTACAATGGCTGGGGCATATAGAAAGAATGGAAGATAATAGGGAAACAAAACTCGCTTACACTCAGGAAATAAATGACCGTAGACCCCGAGGTAGACCAAGAAGGCGGTGGAGAGATAATATACATACAGACCTACAAGCACTTGGAATCAACGACTGGCAAGAGAAGGTCCACCAGAGAGACGAATGGAGACAGATTGTATTTGCAGCAAAGAACCTCAATGGCTCGGAATGCTGAAGAAGAAGAAGAAGACTGTGCGGTGATATAATGTATTATAGGTGTGATGATACAATGTATTATAGGTGCGGTGATAGAATGTTCTATAAGTGCGGTGCTAGAAAGTATTATAGGAGCGTCGGCACTAGTATCCTATTGTATGGTTTTAACTAGCTTGTGTGATATATCATTTTACTCAGGGAGTTGAGGACAATGTAGTGGGATAATAATTATAGAGATTGAGGATGGTTGGGAGGGAGGAAGGGAATGTGAAATGGTAGGATTTTCCAGTAGGGCATCTGCTGGGTTTCTACCCGTTCCTTTATTCTTTCCTGGTGTTGCCATGTCTCAGACCAATGTGATGAGCTATTTGGCCGTATGACAGAGATCGGATCTCTGTTATAGATCTGAGTGCTGCTATTGGCCTACACTCACCTAATTACGGTCAGGATTGAGTTGTTCTCACCATAGTATTCTCTACTCAACAGGTTCCACGTGAGTGTGCGACGTTTTATTACCAAGAAGCAGTTTTCAAAGTTTTATACAATGATGGCTCACGGAATGAAGACAGAGGTTACTGAGAGGCTTTTACACTGGGCTCAGAACCTAGTTGGTCTGCAGAAACCTGGCTTCTGCTGAGCCGGACTTGATGAACATAAGTGTTGTTTTTATTGAGTGATAAGCTTCATCACCGAAGATTCATAACTCATATACCAAGGACATACACACACACACACACACACACACACATATATATATATATATATATATATATATATATATATATATATATATATATATATATATATATATATATATATATATATATATATATATACATACCTAGAAACATTAATAGGTTGTTTTTTAAAGATGGGGATAATCTTATAACCAGTGACTGATTAACAGTAGATTTTCCCAAGTGACATTTCAGTTAATTGAAAGATTCTCTGTTCAACAAACATTATTAAACAGAGTAACTTCACCGTGTTTGTTAGAGTGAAGACCAATATCGAACAGTGTCTATCAGATGACCAGCATCCTGTTTGTTCGAGCGTTATCGGAGAAAGTCGTCACGTGGACGGAGAAACATCTTCTGGGTGAGGTTCAATGTCCGGAATACATGGTGCTGTTGTGTGCTCAGCACAGTGATGTAACAGACTTTGCTCCTGATTCACTGGTCTGATTCTACATACACATTAGAATATTCGACACACATTCTACACATTACACACACACACTTCTCTCACACATACTCTTTGTTTTAATAAATTAATTGTTGTATTTATTTGTTAAAGCTAGAGTTGTTGAGTATGTTGTGTTGGGGAAGAATGAGAGGGGGCATGATCCAGGGGTGAGTGAGAGTAAGAAAGAGGTGTCTACAGACTGAAGGAGTTTTGTGGACGGAGTCTGGTGGTTTCTCTAGGACAATAATATTGGGTTAATAATATTGTGGGTGTTGATTCCCCTCACTCCAGGGACGACACTAAAGTAATGAAGGATTACTTACGACACCGTCAGGCGTCAGATTATCCTCATTGCACATCAGCCCCTTCAGTCTATAAGTGCTTGGATTCCCTCCTCGGTATCTCCCTCAGTGTGTATTGGTCGAACACACTAGTTGTTTGTTGGTTAGTTATTTTTCTTTGGTTCCATGTATAGCGTTCTTGTCTGATTTCATCCATTTTCACTTGACATTCTTGCAGTCTGGTCAGGGTTGCAGATTTGCAGCCATCTTTTCATTTGTTTAAATGCCCGACCTATCTGACAGTATTTAAAACATTAGGCCGGTCCATTACTAGCCCGCGTTCTACAGTAGCCCAACCTGCAAGCCTATCTGCTTCCCATTTCATCCACAATTTAATTATGTACAAATGAAAACTTTCGGTTATGTGATTTTTTTCAACTACAGGTCATTGTATATGCATTTTGCTCTCTATTAATTTTTTTCTGGAGTGATTAATACACAAACATCTCCAAGTAAAAACAGAATTGGCATGCACACAGATATTCACTTTTGTATAAGACCAGAAAGATCAGCAGTAGAAGAGGCAGACTAAGAGGATGCTGGATGGTCTAAGATGGTGGCATGGTGGACTGGCATCAATAGAATGCATCCAGAACAGCTGGATCGAGATCTGTGGAGATACATGAACACCTCTGCTCTTTAGCATGGCACATGATGATAACGGGTCGACCGTTCAACACGTGAGAAGTTCATGGGCTTTTATGGCTCAGGCTGGAGGGAGAATTGTGACGAAAGATTCTGGTGCTTTTGCTTTGACTATAAGTAGCCTGACTATGGAAGTCATGGCAGTAAGTAAAGCAATAACATGGCTTGAGATCAAGACCTTCACTCGGGCATGCTTCCTTAGTGACTCAATGAGTATGCTCAGGAAGATAGAGTTGGGTTGGGTCAGAAGACAGTGGTTGGTGTCTTTGGGGTGGTCATGGCTGGCAAAGATTAGTTTCATTTTCATGCCAGGGCCTGCAAGTGTACAAAGAAATGAGCAGACTGACAGGCTTGCAGGTAATGCAGGGATCCGAGCATTTATGGACTGAATGGTTCGATTGCAATGAGGATGATCTGTTGTCTAACTAACTAACATGATAATGATAATGTATAAGTAATATTGCCACATATGTGAGTGGCACCTTGCCGTCTTGACAGACGAAAGTATGTGGATTGGAATTTGGCCAAAATCCCATCGCACAATGCCTGGGCATGGATTCAGAGAACATGTGTTGCCCATGCAGCATGTTCCCTCTCTCGGCCTTGCCTTGTTTACTCC
>JACEFZ010022489.1:0-23977 GCA_014155875.1 Cepaea nemoralis | reverse complement strand
ACTTGCATAGAAAAATTTTAGGTTAGGAAACAAAAGGGCCCATAAATAAGTTAGAACGAAGACAGGACTTTGACAATTTAATATTAATTTAAACTATATTTTTTTTTTGGGGGATGTCATTTTTAGTTCAATTGCGAATAATATGTGGGTTTTACTATGTTTTAAATTGTTGCTGCTCTGTAAAACCAGGGTGAACAACATCTGAATAAAGATTCGGTGTGTGCGAAGTACCAAAAAGGTGACCTAATTAGAAGACTCGTGTGGGTACTAAAGGGGCCCAAACAAGGTGACCTGTGTTCCCGGGATTGTTGTTCCCTGATTCGGGGGAAAACATTAAGTTGATTTCCCAAAATTTTTTTTTTTGGCATGCAATGTGATTAATAGTGCATCTTTTTTTTCCAGCTTGTGATGCTTTAGCATCCCTTTTGTGCTTTTTTTTTTTTTTCAAAATTAAAATTTTTTCAGGTATATAAAAAAGGCAATTTGCAGGCTCAGATATAAGTAACAAACAAACAAATAAAAAAAAAAGGATTAGAGAGTTCAGTATGGGTCAACGTTGAATTCCCTTTAAAACATGGCAACATTAGAGGACTTTAAAAAAAAACTGGTAAGAAATTACAATACACGGGAAAAGAGCTAGAACAATAGCTGATCAGAAATTTAAAGAAGCAAAAGATGCTGAACTGCTAAACGTATACGAAAAGAGAATGCAGAGAGAAACGAAGGGCCGCACGAAAAAGACAAAAACAAAAAAAAATTTGAAACTAGCTGAGATAAAAAACCCAAAAAAAAAAGCTAGAAGATGACAACAGATTAAGCAAAAACAATTAAAACAGGAAAAGGGAAATTTAAAAAAAAGGGAAATTTAAAATTTAAAAAGCAAAAGAAATTAGATAAAGAGAGAGAGAAAAGGCAAAAGAGAGGAGTTTTAAGGAAAAACAAATTCAAGTAGAATCAGAGACACGTTAAAGATAAAAGAAATGGATGTAGACTCACACGCAAAAATCTCTGCCACAAAACTAAAAAGTCACAAGAAAAAAAATAAGTTCAATAAATAAAAAAAATTATCAAACCATATTGTAAAGATGATTCCATACCCAGCCTGGACAAAATGTCGAGTATAAATTTTAAAATATCACCAATTTCCCAATAAAAATGTGGGCTATGTTTTATATGAAGAACCTGAGTGGTGACCCCCTTTAAAAGTGATAGAGTCAAACCAACAGACCTTAGATCTAACTATCAGTACATCCATGAAAAGGATAATGCAACACTTTTTACTTGATGCCCCTGGGTATCGGTTCAGTTTCAAATTAAAACCTAAACCTAGTGAGACTTTCATTGATTACGTCTCAAATGTTCAAAAGTGAAACTAGATAGATGGCTTAAAGCAGCTAACATGGGAAAAAGATTTTGATAGACTAAAAAATTTAATAGCCATGGAAAAAGTCATATCCACTATACCATCCCCTTTTTTCTAAATTTCTGCAGCAGTCAGACTTTGAGAAACATCAACAGTTCGAAAAAAAAGGCTCTGCATATTTTTTCTAACAGAGATTTTTTTAAAGACCTCAAATGACTCTGAAGTAGTTTTTTTGTGAAAGACCAACCTAAAAACTATAGAGTAACAGAAAACCCTTTCAGAAAAATGACAAGAAAGATAGGAAAGTGTCAAAATGTATTTACTGTCAAAATTTTGCATGAACTTATTCTTTTGTGTGAAAATCGCCAAAATTTTCCGGCGCATCTTTTTTTAAAAAATTATTAAGAAGCAACAAAAAAAAAGATCTGCATACAGGCGTGCAATCAAATGCTTCTTTTTTTTCCAGCTATGGCCATTATTCAAATAAGTGCCTGGGGCCCCCAACGTATGAAAACCAACAATGCTATTTTGATTGTACATCTTTGATAGTGGGGAGTGAGACTGAGTTGAAATTGAAAATGTATTAAACCCTTTTTTAAAAACTGAAGATGGATGTTGTGTGAACGATTATTAAGCTTTGACAATTGTGAACATGTCACCAATTTCATGCAGACGGAAAATTTGAATGTGGGGCATAAATAACGTTCTCAAATGAGAAGGGAAATGCAGCATTAGCCTCCAGAGGCAATTTGGTGTTCCCCAATGCAATGGTCAACGATAGACCATGCCAATGTTTTCTGGACAGCGGCAGCAAACCCCTTTTTGGTCTTAGAAAGGATCTAGTGAGTCCAGGTGATATATAGGGGGGACTTGTCAAATGCCGAAACCTTTTTGGGTAACATTGAAATTTACCCTTTGGCCAAAGCCCGTATTAAAACTCCTTTCTTTCTGGTACCTTTACTTGGGGCAATACTTGACAACCCTTGTACTGATTTGATTTTGGGTTGCTTACCCAACTGAAACAATGTACTATAATGAAATAGCTGCATGGGAAAGTTTTAAATGCAGCTAATGAAAACAACCAGAGCGACACTGAAAAACTTTAAAGACACACTAAAAAGATGAGAAACTACGGGTTGTTTTCTCCAACTGGCACAGATGATCCCAACAGACAGAAATTTTTAAAAACAGCAGAAAGCTGATCCTAGTGTGTTTTCCTTTTTTAAAATTATTGAAAGAAAGAGCCAAGTGACCAAAAATGTCTCATGGTTTTTTAAACCTAATAATGGCTTTCTTACTAGATTTTTTTACAACTGATAACCATGAAATCAGCAAACGGTGCGACCTGTACAACACCCCCTAACTGTGAAAAAAATGCACATGAGTCACCGCTTGCTGGTCACCTGAATACGAAAAAACCGGGGCCCTAGATTTCGGGCTCATTTTCATTGGCCGGGGTTTTTGGAATGATAAAAAATTATTTTATCGTTTTTGTAATGTCGGTCAACAATTATTACAAAAGGGAAAAACATCCCACAGCTAAAGTACTACCTTCTACTCTGGCTTCTAGACCTTTGAGGGGGAGGGTCAAATTTACCAATACAAAAAACAAGGGTGTTTGAACAATTGATCGTAACCAGATCAAAACATACTTCGGTTACTTCCAGACAAAAAAAATGGCAAGGACCATTCAAGGTGGTATGTGGTTTTTCAAATGTTGACTATGAAATATCGATAAACGGACATTTAAAGATATTCCATGTCAACATGTTGAAACTTTACTGTTCACGACAAGAGACAGGAGTAGAGACAGACGAACCAGTGCACCCACACCTAATGATAAGACGACAGAATACATAGCGCAACTACACTAGTTAGCGAGACTGGCAAATCCGACGAGATGCATACATTTAGTGACTTACAGAATACGCATGATATATTTTTCCCTACTGATGACTGGACAACACACTTACTGAAACTAAGACATGTCTTTGAAGGTTTCGACTCTTCGGTCTCACTGTCAAACCGAGCAAAGTTGAATTGGGGCCCAAAAGAAATTGACTTTTTGGGGCATGTCATTTCACAAAGGGCAACTTAAGAAATGACAATAGAATTATTACAAAAAATTTTGAATCTGACCATGCCTACCACAAAGAATCAGGTCAAAGCCTTTTGGGGTAGTAAATTACTATAGTAAATTAAAACCCAAAATTTTGCGAAATTACAAGTGTATTTTCCAATGATTTAAAAACATCTGTAAATTAGATGTCAAAGATGCATTATTAATTTCTGCATTGTCAAAATTGAAAATCTTTTTAGTAATGTACCAATCCTCCGCTTGCCTAATCCTAGGCTCGTTTATTTTCTTTGGACAGATGCCAGCAGAATCTCCATCGCTGCATACTAGGCCAATTTTATGAGGGCATCTTCCACCCGATTTTCTACGTGAGCCGTAAGATCACACCTGCTGAGTCCAGATATTCCATATCAGAGTTTGGGAAACCCTAAGCGTCATCTATGCGGTGAGAAAACTCCATCGATTTCTGGCGGGTGTTCACTTTCATTGTTCAGGACTGACAACTCCCCAATCACGTCATACAAAGTGGTGTGCATCGGAATGACCGGATATACAGGTGGTCGCTAATTCTTCAAAACTATGCTTTTAGTATAGAACATATTAAGGGTAAGGACAACATTCTGGCTGATACCCTTAGTCGACCATCTGAGGTAGGAATACCAGAGAGTCCACATAAAAGTGTAGAGTAATAATTATTAAGTTAGTACAGTATAATACCCTATGTAAAATAGTGTATGAATACATAGACATTATTTGCTAAAATAGGTACTAAGAACATTGATCTACCATGTGTCCATAGACATAAACAGAAGAACTGTGCTCCGAATAACAAATATAACACCATGTGAACTGGAACAGCTCGTTATTTACTAAGCTCCATATGTGTTTCCGGTGAATCATTTGTGTTAAGCAGAGAAAAACAGTGTCAGAACATTCCATAAATACAGACACGAAAATAACGGTCTACGACACAAACGAACTCTACAGGTGCAATACCCATAGAACACAAGTATGACTGTGTAATGTATTTAATATGCCCAGGACAAGTGTAATTATATGAAATGCCAATGAAAGCAATTCATGAACATTGGGGCAACAACTAACCTGGGGTATTTGAATACTATGTATATAAATACTTATTGTGATATGTATTATAATATTTTAAGATTGTGATAAATTGTAGGTAGAATAGTTAACTTTAATTTACATTTAGAATTAGGAAATAAATTAGTTCATTTGTTTTAGTAGTTTACATAAATCATTATTTTACCCACTCGCTTACCTTAAAAGTATAATAGATAGTAGTTTAGATAGGAATAGGACTATTTAGATTATTACATTCCACTTTGTTTCATTTCATTGATTTCATTCCATTCAGCAAAGGTTATAATTTAGTATTATGATTAGTTTACACCAGAATAGGGTAAAAGGATTATATAATGTAACATACTTCATTTACACCAGTTAGATTAAGAATATCAGTCATATATATTTTTTTTTTCATTTAAAAACATCATTTATAATTTTGCTATATTTCAAATTACCCATTTGTAGAAAGGTAGATAATTCATTACATTTCACATTACCCATTTCAGAAAGTTATATAACTCATCTCACATCAATTTCATTTTAAATAGTTAGATTACATCCCTTAAATTAGATAAATATTAAGATTAATGTAAGCATATCTTAAAATTAATGTGACAAAATAGATTAAAATAGTTAACACATTAAATACGCATGTATAGAAGTAGGATTAGTATGTCAGTACTTAGAGAATTATTACAGTAAAATATAGTGGGTCATAAGACCAAGGATATAAACCAACAACCCTTTGTTCTTACATGTAAATATGTTGTATATACATGACTCGTGCAGCGATTTACGCACAGTTATTCAGCTCAACTTTCTCAAACTGAGCCAAATTTGTACAGTGTCACTCCAAGGTTTTTAATTAATTGGGAGGGTAAAAGATGTGTGACAGAAGTAAGGGTAAAAGATGTGTGACAGAAGTAAGGGTAAAAGATGTGTGACAGAAGTAAGGGTAAAAGATATGTGACAGAAGTGTGAAAGTGAGAGCTTATTTAAGAGATACAAGACAGAGTGAGATCGGTCAGCGGATGTTTCTGCCGCTCAACGCGACTTTTTTTTTATTGTCTGCGTCAAATGTTTGCTTTCAATGTTGAAAATTTGCTGTGATGAATGTGTTGTGTGTAGTTTAGTTTAGATCTTAGCTAAAGTATTTTAGGTCTCATAAGACGGAAACGTAGTCACGAATTAGTGTGATACACTTGTTTGTGACCTCATTTAACCGAATTATGGCACTTGAAAAACTAACTTACATACACATGATAGATAGATATACATGTTAGAAGGTAGACTATATTAGTAATTACATCCAAACACGCAAACAACCAGAAAAACAAACATATAAATTGCATACATATTTTATAGATCAAAGGGAGATAACTCCGGATCAGGGGACATAATAGACAACGAAACACTAACTTAACAGTGAAATATAACTTTACACGCGGAAGCGAGATAGGTAAAGCCTATCGCACACAGCTTGCGTAATGGTTGTTTAATATTATATGGGGGACATGAAGCAATTCCTGTGTTGACCCTAAGAAAGTCAACTTTGTATGGGTAGTAAGTTAATTTACTATTGGAGGGCAGGTCTTATAAGACAACGGTCCGGTTCAGACATACCTCTAATTAATATAATATTGCGATTGAGAAGAGGGCTCACTCCAACCAGACAAGTTTGTGGCGATTGCCAGTAGCCAAGTAAAGTGATACTACATTGTGACAAGAGTCAGTAGAAGTCTATGGAGTTACCCAAAGCCAGGTTATCTACAGTCTTTGACAAAAATTAGAGACACTAATTTTTTAGAAACCTCTTGCGTCACAACCAACGACTCAAAGTTGATGACGCAACACAGGAGGGGAGGGTGTGTGTCAAAGACTGCATTACAAGGGCCGGAGGTCTACCCCAAGATAGAACACCAACGGGAAGAGTGGTCAACCTCAAATAGAATAGAGGTTGTGCAGTGCCCCGATATAGGGGCAGGGTAGGAGAGAGAATGGGGGACTAGTAACTAGTTCTCTCAAGAGACACGGAGACGTTGACCAGATAGTCAGCACTCTGGTCACGACAGAATCACGCCTACATAATAGCCACGATTGCAACTCAACCAAAGACAGCTAATGTCAGCGTGCCAAGCATCACGGCACGCAGAAAGCCGAAGGACACGTCAAGGTCCTTCCGCGTGGTGTGTAACCACGCGAGCCAACTAGTCAGACCGGGGACTGACATTGTAGAGAGCAGATCGTTAGATATTGATAGCAGTTTTGTGTAACCAAATAGATAGCGATTAGCAATAGGGTTTAGGAAAACTAGTGATAGGCAATTCTGTGGCTTTGTGTGTGGTTTGATAGCGACTGTTATGTATTTGTAAAGAGCCAACGGCAATAAAATGTACCATTCAATTCCTTTCACACGACTTGCAAGTTTCTTGTGTGGTGTGGAAGAAGTAATCCGATGATGCCTGACACATGAGATTGTGTAATCGCTAAAGTAGAGTATAATGAGAATAACATGTTAACTATAGAAAAAGAAAACATATTGGGAAATAGTTATTCAGAAACTCCCATGATTAGAAATAATGTCAGAAATAAGTATAAAAGAAGCTGGAAAAGACGAAATGATGAATTGATCCATACATTTAAGAAACGTCCATCTCAGATAGATACAGTTGATAAAAGGACAAGAGAACAAGAATTGTTGTCACAATTAAAAGCTCTACCGGAGAATAGAGAAATATTAGAAAAATTGTGTGAAAGAAAATCAAGACGTTTTTGCAGTTAGTGATTTAGAATTGGGTAGGACGAAAACAGTTACAATGGAGATAGATACGGGAGACCATCCACCAATTAGTTTAAAACCATATAGAACTCCATTAAGAAATAGGGAAGTTGTTGAAAAGGCAATAGAAGATATGTTGAAAGCAGGGATAATAACAAGATCAAAGTCAGAATGGTCATCTCCGGTCGTAATCGTGGCCAAACCTGATGGTTCGAGTAGGTTCTGCTGTGACTATCGGGCGTTGAACAAAATCACTAAGAATGTAGCGTACCCACTCCCGGTGATTAATGATATTTTGGGGTTGCTTAATGGCTCCACATTCTTCACGACGCTAGACGCAAGGTCAGGATTCTGGTGTATCCCGATGTCGGAAGACGCTCAAAAGAAGAGTGCTTTTTGTACTCATATGGGTTCTTACGAATTCTTACGTATGCCATTCGGGGTTCGAACTGCTCCGTCTCACTACATGCTCTTAATAAATGAGGTATTAGAGGGTATGCAAAAGTTTGCATTAGCATACATAGACGACATTCTGATATTTACAGGAGGAGATGTGGATGATCATTTAAAACATATTAGATTAGTATTTGACAGATTAAGAATACATGATGTTAAATTGAAGCTTAGTAAGTGCCAGTTTTTAAAAACAGAAACAAAATATTTGGGGTATATTATAAATAGAGAAGGAATTAAACCAGACCAAGACAAGATAAAGGCTATTAAAGAATTACCTACTCCAACTAACATAAAGGAAGTGCGTGCTTTTATAGGAACCTGTGGGTATTATAGGCGGTTTGTCCCAGGGATTTCGAAGATTGCAGAACCAATTACTAATTTAACGGGCAAATACGCTAGATTTAAGTGGGATGATGACTGTCAAAAAGCGTTCGAGTTTTTAAAAAATAGCTTAACAGTGGTACCACTATTGACACATCCAGACTTGAATAAACAGCTAATATTATATACAGATGCTTCGGATAATGCTATAGGAGCGTGTTTGGTTCAACCATATGAAGGAAAAGAATCTGGAATACCAGGGGTTAAAAATGAAAGGCCAATCTATTTCTTGTCTCATAAACTTAGCAAGTCTCAAAGGAAATGGTCGACTATTGAAAAAGAAGCTTATGCTATACACTACGCTCTTCAAAAACTAAATTACTACTTACATAACGCCAATTTCATTATTAGAACTGATCACATGCCATTAAAGTCTATATTAGAAGCACCAATACAAAATAGGAAAATACAAACGTGGGCATTGAATCTACAGGGATACAATGCTAAAGTGGAATATGTTTCAGGAAAACATAATACATGCGCCGATCTATTGTCTAGAATCCCGTATCCACAGTCATCAGGAAACACAGAAGATGAAGGAGAACCAGAAATAGACGATCGAAACTGGCAAGTAAATATATTAGATTCTGCCATAATAAATAGAGAAGACTTTGAGAGTTTACCGTCGGATCAAGAGTCTGAACCTAGAGCGGAAGACCCACGTTTATCACAATTTAATATGAAAGATGAACAAGAATTAGATCCAAAAATAGTACAGATAAAAAGAAAACTGAAAGAAACAGGGGAAAATAGTTTAAAAGAAAATTTGTAGAGCTACAAGAAGACAATCAATTATATTATATCAGTGAAAAAGGTGAGGGATTAAGAAAATATATTCCGAAACATTTAGAACGAGAAGTTTTAAAGGCATATCATGATAATAATGGTCATTTTGGACGAGATAAGTTAGTTAAGTCTATTAGCAGTAAATATTACTGGCCGAATTTATTTAAAAGTGTATATGAATATGTTGAAGCATGTGAAAAGTGTAGGTTAAGAAACATGAAAATAATTAAATGTCCCTTACAAGATACCGATATTCCTCAATTTCCAATGCAGAAAGTAAGTTTGGATATTTCAGGTCCTCATCCAAAAACATTATCGGGAAACGTATACCTACTACATATCGTAGATTCATATAGTCTTTGGCCGGAAGTTTATCCAATTCCAGACAAGAGTGCTGATTCATTTATAAATATGCTGTTACAAGAATTTATACCAAGGTTTGGGTGTCCACAAATAATACTTACAGACAATGGGAAAGAATTTGTAAATAGAAAGTTTGAGAAATTGGTAAAAGATTTGAATATAAAACACATTAAGACTTCATATTACAGACCATCTTCGAATGCCAAAAATGAGCGACAACATAGGACATTATACAACATACTAGCGAAAAATGTAGAAGAACACGATATGGATTGGGATCTTTATTTGGAATAGCATTAGGGGCGATCCGTACACACCAAAATGAAGGAACAGGTTTCTCACCATTTTACCTAGTACATGGGAGAGAACCAATATTACCAATTGACAATTTATTAAAGCCTAGGAGAAAATATATGGGGGAAGATTTTCAGGAAACAAGGTTGCAAGAAATGCACAAAGCACATATATGTTTAAGAAATAATATAATTAAGGCTCGAGAAAGACAGAAGAAATACACAAATAAAAATGCACACTTACAAGAGTTCAACATAGGTGATAAAGTTTATTACAAAAAACATAGGAAAAATTCTAAGTTTGATGCTCATTGGGTGCCGGGATATTATATTTTAGAAAAAAAGGGTCCAGTATCATATACTATTAAGAATCAAGTTACAGGGCATGTTGCACGTTCACATGTAGAGCACTTAAGACGGGATAATGAGGAAAAAGATGCAGAGAATAATAATAATTATTATTCAGAAGAAATATTGTCAGATGGACAGATTGTCAGACAAACGGAATATCCAATACCTATAGAGAATGGGAAACAAGTAACAACAGCATCTACTACGGCTGAACAAGAAGAAACAATACCAAAAACAGTCATGACAGAGGAAAACAACACGTATGACGGTTATAATAGTGAAGAATCAATCAAGGAAAAAATAGAAGCTCCATTTAGGAATACAAGACAGGCAGTAAAAAGAAAGTTAGATAGACAGAAAGAAAAAGAAATTAAGAGGCAAAGGAAATTTAGAGTGAATTCTTCAAGTGATGAAGATATGCCACTGTTTGAAAATTTATTAAGACGTCAAGACAGAAAAATTAGATTGGATTTAGAAAGGAAGAGATTAGCGGTTGCTAGTAATGGCTATACAGATGCGGAACAAGAGATGGATGAAAAGTCAGAAACTGATGAAGATGCTGATATGAAAGAAGATAGTTCTCCTCAGGAGGATGACGACATTGATGTAGATATTGCACTTATAGAAAACAATTTGAAGCTATTAAGAAAATGGAGAAGGGATAAATAGCGAGGTAGAATATTCCTGCAGAGTGCAGATAGAAGAAGAAGTTAGACACGGTATTTCTGAATTTCTAAGGAAGGAAGTTGACAAATAACTTAGTCAAGAGTTGTCGGGATGAGTAGACATAATGTTGTAGTAAGTTAAGACTTATTGATATGTGCTTTATTATCATTTTGATTTTTAAGTTGAAGTGTTGAGTTTTTCTTAGACGGAAAATAATTGATTAGTAGTCATAATATGTATCTATATATATGGTCTTTCATTTCATCACATATGTTTAATTTGATTAATGTGTGGGGATAAAGATGATGTCAAAGAATGAGGGGGTTGATATTGTTTAGTCTGTTGTTTGACTTCAATTGTTCTTTATAAAATGTGAGGATAATTTAACTTTGCTTTTATTGAGTTATCCTGGGTGTGTTTAAAATGATTCCTAGCTTGACGTTCAATTATGGGAAAAATGAAGAGTTGTTTTTGGGAACTTACAGAAAATGTGAAACAGACGACTTAAAGTTGAGTTGTTTAACGTATATAACGTTTATAAATAGAAATTGAGGGTGAAACATGCTTGAGTTAAGGGGGAAGTTGTGGTGATTAGCGAAGTGACTCAGTATGTTGCAATGGAGGAGTATATTTAAAAGTGGCTGGGGGTATCAGCAACAATTGATAATTACATGTGGCTTAGAAAGAGTTAAAATGGGGGATTGAATTAGGGACTACATTAGACGGTTCGTATTGTAAATACGTGGATTGAAATAGGAGCTGGGTTGAACAGCGTTTAATGGGAGAATATGGGGGGGGGGGATGCCAGGTTGAATTTTGGCATTTAAATAAGTGGACACTGGAAGAAGAAGACTGTACGTAACAGTATACTAATAATTTGGAGGTATTGAAGGAATGCTTGAATTTGACGAGGTGAATAATACAAAAGGGTTGTAGTTTTGGATCAACTTTTTGATCACAACAATTATTATTGACGGAAATGAAGATAAATTTTAGAAACTTTATTTTTATAAAGTTTTGAGAATGCATGGGAAGAGAAATGTGATTACTTCTTACTTTTTCCTTACTTTCTATTTTTTTTAGGTGCGCACCTAACCAACTTAACTAAACTTTTCTGTCTATCCTGGAATAGCGAGAATGTGAAAAAGTGAGAAAAAGATAAGGGAAATATCTTCAATTTTTGTCAATCATAATTTAGATGGACCCTTTAAAAGCAGTTCGCTTATAGAGAGTTTTGTAGAGAGTTTTTGTGGAGAACTTTATAACGGATTTTGTAGAGAGTTTTGCATTGTTGATATTGTATGTATGTCTCTGCTTAGCATTTAGCTATGATGAAATAGGAGGGTGAGATTTGAGTTAGGAAATATATGGAATTGTTGGGCAGCTGTGGTATAGAATCGTAGAGTAAAGTGGTTAAGAGTTGGGATTGAGACTTTTTCAGGGAAAAAGTCTCCTTGAAGAAGGGGAAGTATATATAACAGTAAAGGGAGTTAGCTTAGGAGTGGAGAGTTAATGAATGCTGCGCATTCATTAACTAGTAGGAAATCATAGTTAGTGAACGTGTATGCACGAATGGGTAGACGTATCCAGGAGTTGCACACACGTCACTGGGGGACTTGGGATTCAACTAGGAGAACAGTAAAGATGTCCGTGTTTACCATCATCACTTAGAAGATGTATGATTTCAACTAATAAACGAATGTTTATAGAACAGACGAGACTTGTCCACTATATCGACACGAGCTTTCCACACACACAGCCTTATCATATCATCTACACTGTTATACAGGACAAGTCAAGACGACTGGAGACGAATACAGGTGCAATGGATGACCAGGGCGCTCTACGTGCCTTGCCGTACTCATTACGTTCCACAACGCTTTGCAAGTAAACGCCGTCTTGCCCGTTGAACCAGGAATGATTTCTTCCGCGCAGTCTGTCGGATCCTGTCTTCACATGCTAGGTAGGCATACCCTAGTTCACCCCTTGGTTTGACACCAAATCGGCTACCCGCGCCTGGTTTAGGCAGCCTCTCACAGCTGTTGCCCGGGGGGTGGCCGCTGTCGCATGCTGACAGCTACTAGGAGCCACAGGCGTGAGCTGGGTGTCAGGCTTGGACCAGTGGGGGATGGGTCCTGAAAAGGACATGAGAGTCATCTTCCCAAAGGTAAGTAGTCGTCGTCGAAGAAGAAGAAGAAGAAGAAGAAGAAGAAGAAGAAGAAGAAGAAGAAGAAGAAGAAGAAGAAGAAGAAGTAAAGAAGAAGAAGAAGAAGAAGAAGAAGAAGAGGAGGAGGAGGAGGAAGAAGAAGTGAAGAAGAAGAAGAAGAAGAAGAAGAAGAAGAAGAAGAAGAAGAAGAAGAAGAAGAAGAAGAAGAAGAAGAAGAAGAAGAAGAAGAAGAAGAGGAAGAAGAAGAAGAGGAGAAAAAAGTGAAGAAGACGAAGAAGAAGAAGAAGAAGAAGAAGAAGAAGAAGAAGAAGAAGAAGAAGAAGAAGAAGAAGAAGAAGAAGAAGAAGAAGAAGAAGAAGAAGGAGACGAAGAGGAGAAAGAAGTGAAGAAGACGAAGACGAAGAAGAAGAAGAAGAAGAAGAAGAAGAAGAAGAAGAAGAAGAAGAAGAAGAAGAAGAAGAAGAAGAAGAAGAAGAAGAAGAAGAAGAAGAAGAAGAAGAAGAAGCAAGACAGATAGACATACAGATAAATGGACAGACATTCAGACAGACATACGAAAAACATAGACAGATAGATAGAGTGACAGACAAATAGACATAGCTATACAGAGAGATAGCTAGATAGATAGTCAGACAGACAGACAGATAGACAGGCAGATACACCATTTAATAAAAGTGTATTCTTTAAATATATACAAACCTTTGCACAATTTGTATTATGAGAGAGGAAAGCCTGTTGGTGTATGCGCAATGTAATTCTTATGATTACCAATGCAAAGTTCAACCTACAAGAACTTTGTATTATAGCACACTTTCAGCTGACGTATACGTGTAAATCCAACCCTAGATTGTATATATTTTAGTCTGGCTAAATCGCACAAGAAATTTGTATCCCTGGCTGAAATTTGAAATAAGGAAAGACTGAAAGTGGACGAGCGCCACATGTTTCTGCAGACTTGATGGATTGTCGAAGAGACGAACACGTCGTTATTTTGGGCCATTTGTCGGCTGGGAGTATAAATAACCACTTGAATGGCAATCGACGTGGTAAATCAACATTGCAGATGGCTCTGTGATGGGGGATGTTTTGACTGGAAACATTAGTCTTGTCCACGGACAAAAACGTACAGCAACAGGAAGCTAAATAAGGGTTGTGTCGATATTCCATATTATTTTGCAATTTTGTAAACAAATCAGGAAGTTTGAAATCTAAATATATATTAATGTTTGAAGGTAGCAATATATTGAGTGTCAGTGTGGCCCTGTAACAGAGCCACAGACACGAACTTTGTAATGGAAAAAACAAAATCACTGATAAGATCAATAGCCTGTTTCCGGCCTAACAGACAGTAGATTAATGTCTAAGCATTTTGTTTTCTTATTATTCTGCTCTTTATCCTCTGTTTATGCATCTGCAATCAATCAGCGCATACTGAGCCGCTCCATCTTTTGATATCTCCTGCAGCCCCACCCATATACTCTCCATATCATTACTTCTGTCCTCTAATTCTCTTCTCCGCTTGTTTTAGGTACACCATCTGTTTGTTTACGATGTAGCTTCCGGAAGTAGGATTCAACTTATACCATTATTTCCCCTCCTTTGGGCAACACCACCTTTCAGAGTAATATCCTAAATGTGGCAGACTTTGTCACGGGATTATTCATCTGAAGCTGGGATGGCCCTAATTATAACCTTTCTTCTGAGGTTGAACAGGGTAGAGATAATGGAAAAATGATCTTATACAATTATCATGTTTCTTAAATGTGTATTCTAGCCAGCACCAGTCTTTTCTTCACCTCTTGATTGACTGGAATCTCTCCAGTTCTATCCCTAACCTCTACATTTGTGAATCTGTCCTATAATTTTAGTCTTTCTGTTCTACACGGGCACCGGTTAATCATGACGAGAAGATTAAAAGGACCCAACGATTATCCAGAAACAAAAGGAGATGGAGTTCAGTTTCAGGCCATTTGACGACTCCTGTGCATGTGCTTGCTCCAATGTGAGTTCAAGCTATTATCTGTATTTAAAAAAATGTAGATGAATGTGGGCGGTCTCCCTGGTCTAGAGGTTAGACGACTTTCTCCGTAATCCGTTATACCCTCGTGAGTAACGCGACGTGCGCGAGAATCGTTAGCGGTTCTCTCCGCGTCGGTAACTTACGTTGTATGTGAGCCGGTCGCTTAGAAAGCAATGGCAAACTACTGAGCGTAATCTTGCCAAGAAATCAACAATCAGCTGAAATATGCTGATGTTGACAGCGATGTCCTGTAAAGGATATGCGAGGAGAAAAAAAGAAGAATGTGAGATATGGTGTGTTATGGAATATCGCTGAAGCTTAATTCAATTGTTAATGTAGAAGGCTTGTAGTCGAGCTAACCAAAACGGATGTATATATTTACAAGAAGAGTGAGTATTGGAATAAATGTATGCACGGAAGGGTGTCAGCTCGCTAATTAGTACACGCTGTAGAGAATCGAAAGATGTGGAGAACTATGAGTGCCTAATCTAGTAACACGGCACTTGATGATGATGGGTACATGTTATTGTTTCAATCAGAGGGGTGGTGCCATTTGGAAATGATGAGTTCAAATATGCTGTTCCTCAAGCTGTACATTAATCTTGTATCTAGTGTGTTCCCGTGTCTCATTTTCTTGTTAAATGTGTGCCCTTGTGTGTCCGCTTGCATAAAAAGTCATATCTCTTGAGTGTCTCCTTGTCTAAATAGCCTGTTGTCTTGTGTGTCTCCGTGTCTAAATAGCCCTTTGTCTTGTGTGTCCCCGTGTCTAAATAGCTCTATGTCTTGTCTGTCCCCTTGTTTAAACAGCCTTGTCTTGTATCGGATGTCCCCTTGTTTTAAATAGCCCTTTGTCTTGTGTTTACCATTGTATAAACATTCCTTTGTCTTGTGTGTTCCCTCGTCTGTTGGTTTCTTTGTCTCATGTGTCTCCTTGTCAAAATGCTCCTTTGTCTTTTGTGTCCCCTTGTCTAAATACTCACTCCTTTGTCTGGTGTATAGCCTTGTCTTCGATGGTGCCACATCGTTCGTACAATATGCTGACACATTTTGGTCTCAAAGTGTTGATTGGAATACTAATAGTTACTGCCACAATGCAATGAAAATAAACCTGGAATCAAATCAGTCAGCTGGGTCAATGCTGTACTAGATTAGGTGAACATATATTGTTCTCACACGTTTACCTTTCAGAATCATAATGAAGTCTGATGATTAGTTCACAACTCAACATGTCCAATCGATATGGCTGTCTGGGTTGGATTTATCTGCCAAGGGTCCCATATATCGATACAAGTTAAACACTCTACTAGCAGATTCAACTAACACATTAGGTTCAGTAACTGAAAAGGATATAGTCATGTTTGTGGACATATTATTGAGAAATCATGTCCATTACAGTAGGTATATTTAGACCAGTTTGTGGACTTGTTATCCATAGATTCTTCTTCTTCTTCTTCTTCTTTCGTTCGCTTGAAATATGTCTATAACTGCAATGCTGTCTCTTGTATGAATTGAACTGTCTTTTTCAGTTCACACAGCGGTCCATAGAGTTTATCTTCCACTGTCGTCTCTCTAGGCCAGAAGGTTTGCCTAGATATGTTATATTTTGGGCAGTCTTGGAGTATGTGCTCTGCTGTCTGCGACGCCAATCCACATGTGCACATGGCTGTTTCACCAATCTTGAATTTTGTATACATGTGGTTGCGTAATCTATTGTGCCCTGTTCTGAGGCGCAGAATAATGACTTGTTCTGGTCTATCCATAACGTGGTAGTCATCTTGAGCAGGTTTTGGTGGCTTTCTGACTGATTTGATCATTCTTTTCTTTTGGTGGTATGTAACGGGCACATCAGGCTGTTCTTCTTTGGCTCCTTCCTTAGCCAATTGATCAGCTCTGTCGTTTCCGGGTACTCCACAGTGGGATGGTATCCACTGTATGGTGACCTTATGCTGACTGCTAAGTTCAGAAAGTAGTGTCCTTAGTACTGGCAATTTCCCAGACAGGAGCGCCTCGAGTACTGATTTTGCATCTGTCAATAGCACCACAGGTTGTGTACCATTGCTGGTATTTAGTAATTTCTCTGTTGCTATCTTGATTGCCTCAATTTCAGCATCGTAGTTATGGCAGTACTTTCCTGTCGGTACTCTAGCTGTGTCCCTAGTATTATTTGGGTATTCTATGTACACTCCCGCTCCTCCATTTTGAACAGCATTTTGTGCTGACCCATCTGTGTAGACTCGGATCCAGAGGTCCTGTGGGTATTCTTCATCAAGGAAGCTGAGAGTGGCTGTTCTGCGCTGCACACTGTTCTGTTCTTCCTTGTCAAATATTCCTCTCACTTTTGTCTGGATTTGTAATGATAGTCTATGCTCATCTTTCCATGGAGTTCGCTCTGGAATAGTTGTTAGGGGGATACCAACTGTGGGCAGATCGGTGGTTTCTCTGCAGAGTCGTTTGGCCTGGTGGATAAAACTACTTCTTTTCAACCGCCCCATAGCTAGGTTTTCAAATCTGTTCTTCATAGGGTGGCCTGGCAAGCTGAGGAACTTTTCTGCTTGTATTAGCGTTTTCGTATCTCTGCGCTCACTCAGTGCTTGTGTCCTCCCCATCTTCTCCATTTCCACTATAGGGGTTGATCTCATCCCTCCTGTGGTGACTCTAAGTGCTTGATTTTGCACTTTGTCCAGCTCTTGTAGTGTGGTTTTTGATGCTGAACACCACGCAGTTGACCCGTATTCCAGGTGTGGTCGTATGCTCTGTTGATAAACTTTGCTAAGTATTTTCCCACTGGCTCCCCATGTGGTTCCACTTAGCTTTCTCAGGATGGCTATTTTCCTTCTGGATTTTGCTACTACTTTGTTGATGTGCTTTCTCCATGTCAGCCTGCCATCAAATGTTACTCCAAGGTATGTTGGTTCTTTATCTTCTCTTAGGGGTGTTCCATTTATCTGGATGGTCCCTGCCTTTTGTTTTGGAGAGAGGGTAAATAGGGTGGTGCTGCACTTGTCAGTGTTTATGCTGACACACCATCTATTTGCCCATGCAACAAATGTATCTACAGCTCTTTGTAGTAATCTGGTGGCCACTGATGCATGTTCATTTGTGCTTCCATAGAACCAGGTCATCGGCGTACATTGCCGCTTTAATTCCATGCGGTAGATTAGCAACAAGATCATTGATGAAGATTAGAAAGAGTGTGGGGGACAAGACTCCGCCCTGGGGAACACCGTGACGCAGTAGTACTTTCTTGCTCTTTAGTCCGTCTATCTGTACTCGGGCTCTTCTGTTGTGCAAGTATGCTTTCACCCATTTGTACATTCTTCCATTGACTTCGTAGTTTCTCAGTTTATTCATCAGACCTTCTTTCCAGACTTTGTCAAAGGCTTTCTTCAAATCTATCCATGTCGCAAGCACCAGCTTCTTCTCTTGGAATGCATCCTCAATTTCTTGAGAGAGGTAGGTTGTCTGATCTTCCGTAGAGTAGCACTGCCTAAAGCCAGCCTGCTGTGGCACAAGGATGTTTTTACTTTCAATGTACCACTGCAGTCTGTGATTGATGATGCGCTCCAGTGTTTTGCAGAGACAGCTGGTGAGGCTAATTGGTCTGTAGCTAGAGGCAATGGAACTATCTTTCCCTGATTTTAGGAGGGGTATCATAATTGCTTCTCTCCAGGCTTGTGGAACACTGCCTAAGGTCCAACTGTTATTGAAGATCTGCAACAGCTTTGCTTTGGCCTCTGTTCCTAGGTTCCTGATCATTTCATTGGAGATACCATCAGCTCCTGTTGACTTTCTCATTTTCAGTTTTGATATGGCTAGCTCCAGTTCGCTGATTGTGATGGGTGCCTCCAGAACCTCATGTACTATTTCCTTCTGTCCTGTATGTTGCCGTTTCTCTCGAATCTCTTGTTGTTTCTCTGGACTAATTTTGATATTGTTATCTTGTGCGAATGAGTCCGCAAAATGGTCAGCTTCTCGCTTTCTTGTTAAGATGTTTCCATCTTTATGTAGTGCAATTTTTGAGTTTCTCCCTGTGCCCTCATCGTTAAGTTGTTTTATTAGCTTCCACAATTTCCTTGTGTCTCTTTCAAAGTTCAGAGCACCTTTTTTTTTTCCTGCCAGCTTTTCCGTCTAGCCTGCAGCTTGGCCCTTTGAAATTTGGCTTTTGCATGCTGGAATTTATTGTGGTGCTCTTGGCTGGGTGTGGCCTCTGCTTGCTTTCTACATACTTCCACATCATTATGCAACTGTTCCAGTTCACTACTCCAGTAGGGTTTATATTGTTTACGGGCTCCTCTTGGTACTGTTTCTCGCGCTGCCTGTAGTATGCATTTCCCAAACTCTTCAACTACTTCTTCAACTAATCCATAGATTATCTTATCTATTGATCTGAGCCGATGAAACCAGGAAGGCAGGACCTGGGTAGTATTTCGTCACTTAATAAGGACATGCTTTCGCGTCAGTCGTGTGAAAGAAATCCGATCACGTGACCAGTCACTAGTGAGTCCGTGGCGAAGTGGTTAAGCCGTCTGACTCCGGCATCGAAGGTATGGGGTCGATTCCGGGCTGCGTCCTTCGGTTCACGAGTGCATTTTTTCGGAGACTCCTGAGGGTCGACGCTGGAGTTACGGAGTTCGTTCCTCGTGCGATGCTTTCCACGCTGCGGAAAGAGACTAAGCCAAATGGGATACAAACCCATGTATTGTATCGGCATATTGTATCCACATACTGTATCGGCATATTGTATCCACATACTGGTGTATTCACATATTAGTTTAAAAAAAAGTCTCGAAGCTGGAACCTGTAGCAAATCTTTAGGACCGTACCATTTTGGCGCCTGCGTGCACTGAGGCAGAGATATCCAGTCTTTCCTTCACTTAGCGCATACACCCTCGTCCAGCCACCCTTAAGATATTATCAGTGTAACCTCCTAACGATGACACCAACTCGCTCGCTTTGAGTATTTAGACATAATTATTTCAATTTTGGACACGCTATGAGGATATTATCTTGAATAAATTAGATATATTTAATCATATTCGTTGACACGCCATCCAGATATTATAATGATTGAATTAGGTCACATCATTCATGTTCTTGAAAAAACCGCCCGTGAAGTTTAAAGACTGGTATGGCCATCCGTGAACAACTTTCTCCACCATAAAACTACAAAACCCTATTCCTTGTAAACTAATGTAAATGATTTCCCCTGCTTTCCAGATCTACATAAGAAATTTATACGGTGTTCAGTTGCGGGTAGTTTGTTTAAAATGTTAAAAAGTGAAAAAAAACAACAACAACAAAACTAGCAGAGATTTTCTCAGCGAGTATGATAGCGAGGGTTGAGATGGGCTGGGCTATAAGGCAATGGCTTGTATCTCTGAAGAGGTCAAGACAGACTAATATCTGTGTCATTGCCAGGGCACTCGAGTTTAAGAGGCAATGAAGGAACATATAGGTTTGCGGACGTGGCTACTATTGGAGTGGGGACGGGGGGGGGGGAGGCTGATATCATTAACTCCCTCAGGAAGGCATGACAAGCAAATGATTCAAGGGATGAATGTGACATTTCAACTTTAACTAGACAACAAGAATAACAAGTCAAACGAGATTAATGATTCAAAAGAACGGCACGCGGGGAGTCACAGAAGAATAGCCAACTAACACAGAACTGATGTCTATGGAATTATAGTTCGATTATCTATGAGAATGACCTGTTGACTGACTAACTAACTACATTGGCACCTTGCCGTCTTGACAGACGATAGTTTGTGCTCTAAAAAGGCATAATAACTTTTAACTATGGCGGTAGCGAGTGTGACTGATAAGGCCAATTTGCGCTGTAAATGTCCGTTCACAGTGGGTGCATGTGAACACGTGGTCATTTCCACCATCATGCACCATCTTACGTCTCAAACGCTTGGTGTGTGACTTTTCTGCAATAATTTTCTCCTTTGACTTTATTCCATTTCTGATATTTGCCCTCCATGCAACACGTTCAGCGGCGACTTGCTCCCAATGTGCATTATCAATGCCTGTATCAATCATGTCCCGCTTACACACATCTTTGTATCGTAGTAGAGGCCGACCCTGAGATCTCTTACCCATCTGTAATTCACCAAAAAAGATATCCTTTGGTATTCTACCATCATCCATCCTCCTAAGATGTCCTATCCATCTAAGTCTACGAAGACTGAGCATGGAATAAACTGTCACACAACCTGATCTTTCCAATACTTCAGTATTTGTGATTTTGTCTTGCCACTTAATACCAAGAATTCTTCGCAGACACCGCATATGAAAGCTGTTTAAATTGTTCTCTTGGTGTGAGTAAGTTGTCCAGGTTTCACTGCCATAGAGAAGAGTACTAAGGACACAGGCTTGATAGACAAGGACTTTTGTTTTGGCAGTAAGCTTCCTGTTCTCCCAGACTCTTTTTCTTAACCTGTTCATTGTTGTTGCTGCCTTACCAATCCGGATGTTGATTTCCTGATCTAGGGATAATTTGCTATTTACCACTGATCCTAGATATGTAAAATGGTCTACTATCTCTAGTTCGGCGTCGTCAATAAAGATTGATGGTACCCCATGTGCACCTTGTGACATAATCTGTGTCTTCTTTTTGCTAATTGTTAAACCAAATTCAGAACAAGCATTGGAGAATGCAGATAGTAGACATTGCAATTCTTCCTCAGAGTGGGTCGTAACTGCAGCATCATCTGCAAAAAGCAACTCTCTGATCAGTACCCTCCTAATTTTGGTCTTAGCCTTCAATCTCTGAGCATTGTAGAGGCCGCCATCTGAGCGTGAGTGAATGTATATACCACCATCCTGATCACGAAATGCATATTTCAGTAGAAGTGAAAAGTATATTCCAAAGAGGGTGGGAGCTAGTACACAACCTTGCTTAACTCCACTCTTGATTTCAAATTCTTCAGAAGTTGCACCATCAAACTTGATTATACCCTTCATGCCTGTGTGGAACGATTCCACAATGGACAGAAGAGTTGGTGGGCAGCCAATCTTCTTTAGTGCCTTGAACAGACCCTCACGACTGACCAAATCAAATGCCTTTGTGAGGTCGATGAAGGCAATAAACAGTGGTTGATTCTGTTCACGGCATTTTTCTTGCATTTGTCGCAATGAGAATATCATATCAGTGGTAGACCGGTTCTGTCGAAAGCCACACTGTGATTCGGGGTAGACTTGATCTCCTAGGACTTGAAGTCTGCGCAGAACAATTCTGGCAAATACTTTTCCAACAATACACAGAAGTGAGATACCCCTATAGTTGTTGCAGTCGCTCCGATCGCCCTTGTTCTTGTACAGTGTTATGATGCTTGAATCTTTGAAATCCTGTGGGACTTGTCCTTCACGCCAGCATAGCTCTATTAGCTGGTGGATCTGTATAGTGAGTGTGTCTTGCCCACTCCTGATAACCTCTATTGGAATCCCATCCTTACCTGGAGCCTTGCCAGATGCAAGTTCATTTATAGCACACTTAACTTCTGTTATGGTGGGAAGTGTGTCCAGGTGGTCAAGAGTTGGTAGAGCCTCTATGGCGTTAAGGGCATCATCCGCTAGTTTGGTCTCACTTGAGTAAAGCTCCAAATAGTGCTCTACCCATCTGTCCATCTGCTGTTTCTTATCAGTGATGACTTCTCCAGTCAAGGTTTTCAATGGTGCACTTCTTTTGATCACTGGACCACAGGCTTTCTTTATTCCTTCATACATGCTTCTTATGTCTCCCTTATCACTTGCGATTTGAATGGACTCACATAACTTGATCCAATAATCATTTGCACACTGCCTGGCAGCCTTTTGCACATCCTTCCTAGCTTGCCTTAGCTCACTCAGAGTGTTACGCGTTGGTCTTTCCTTGTTTCTTAAGAGAGCTTTCTTCTTCTTATCAATCAAGGGCTGCAGAGTCTCGCTGTTGGCCGCAAACCAGTCCTGCCTCTTATGATCCACAGTGCCGTAAACCCCTACGGCAGTTTTATAAAGAGTTTCCTTAATTTGACCCCACTTTTCATTTACTGTACAATTTTCTGGTGTATCAGTGAAAGCGTCTTCAAGTTGCTGTTGAAACTGAAAGCACTTTTCAGGATCATGAGTGTTAATAATATTAATCCTGGGGCTAGATTTGTGTTTAGCTGTGTAGATTCTCTTTGGTCTCAGTCTAACTCTTGCAACAACCAAAGAATGATCTGTATCACAGTCAGCACTGTGGTAACTACGAGTCAATGATATATGGTTCAGATGTTGTCTCCGTGTGATGATGAAGTCCAGCTGGTGCCAATGGCCGGATCTTGGATGTTTCCATGTGACCTTATGCATCTCTTTTGTTTTAAAAAAAGAGTTTGTAATACATAGGTCATTACTGGTGCAATGCTCCAGCAGCCTTTGCCCATTTTCATTCATGCGACCGATGTTGTATTTTCCAAGGGACACTGGCCATGAACTCGAGTCCTTGCCCACACGAGCATTGAAATCACCGAGCATATAAATGTAGTCAGATTTTGGAACTGCCTTGATCACGGAGTCTAACTCCTCATAGAACAAATCCTTCACATCATCAGAGGAATCGAGTGTCGGTGCATATGCAGTAATAATGGTGGCAAACCCACAAGAGGTTGCCAAGCGCAGGGATAATAGTCTTTCATTTCCTCCTGCTGGAATTTCAATCATTCCCAGTAGCGAATTCTTCACTGCAAAGCCCACACCGTGTTGCCTTTTTTCTGCCTGCCCTCTACCCTTCCAGAAAAAGGTGTAGTTGTTTTCCCTGAGTGACCCTTCCTCAGCGAGGCGAGTCTCCTGCAGGCCAGCAATATCAATGTTAAGACGATTGAGTTCGGCATCAATCACAGCCGTTTTTCTCACATCGTCAATATTGGTCAAGTCAGTGGAAAATCCTGGACACATGGTTCTCACAGTTCCAGGTTGCAAGCCGTAGCTTGAGGTTTCTATTTTTATTTTTGTTTGTACCTGGTGCATTGGTTTTACAGCCTGCGATTCAGATTTTGTCCTAGCCCCAAGCACCCATTGAAGCAGGCAGGCTGTGGCGGATCAGCACCCAATTGGCTGGGGGCTGCCCAGCTTGAGGCGGGCGGTAGCTGATCAGTGACACCTATAGGTGTCTCCCACCGTCAGAGGCAACGCGTGGCGCCCATGGCCCGCCCTAAAGCTTGG
>JACEFZ010022488.1:0-23830 GCA_014155875.1 Cepaea nemoralis | reverse complement strand
AATGAGATGCTCTCCACCATGGGCTGGGCCGGGTCAGACAGACAGACAGATAGATAGATAGATAGACAGACAGACAGACAGACAGACAGACAGACAGACAGACAGACAGACAGACAGTCGGGAACGGGAACTTATATGACTACTTATATGAATTAAATGAGATGCTCCCCACCAGGAGTTGGGCGATGCCGGGCCGGGTCAGACAGACAGACAGATAGATAGTCGGAACGGGAACTTATATGACTACTTATATGAATTAAATGAGATGCTCCCCATCAGGGTCTGGGCGAAGACGGGCCGGGTCAGACAGACAGACAGACAGATAGACAGACAGACAGACAGACAGACAGATAGTCGGTAACGGGAACGAGAACTTATATGACTACTTATATGAATTAAATGTGATGCTTCCCACTAGGGTCTGGGCGAAGCCGGGCCGGGTCAGCTAGTTAACAATATTTTGCACCATTTAATGCTTGCCATATTTCGTGTATCTCGTCGGGTACATACTGCAGAGTTGTATATCAAATGAAGTGAATTAACGAATAATACTTTGGCTGAGATACTTAAAATACATAGTCACAGGTATTGTTCAAATGTGGAACATCTGTTATCCTCACGATAATTTCAAATTTAACACGACGTCTTTCTTCTTCTTCTTCTTCTTCTTCTTCTTCTTCTTCTTCTTCTTCTTCTTCTTCTTCTTCTTCTTCTTCTTCTTCTTCTTCCTCTTCTTCTTCTTCTTCTTCTTCTGCTGCTGCTGCGTTAATCCGGAGACTTTTTTCGGACGTGATTGCGTTATGCCTGTTTACAGTAGAGCTGCGTTCTTGCACCTTTAGGCCGACACATCCGACTTCTGCAGGCATTTGTTGACCGGGTTAACCTTCCCGGGGGTTTCTTACTGTTGTGGTGTTATCATCATCATCCCAGCTGGCCCATTTAGAACAGCCGAAGACGTCCTGGTCAGCCCTCAAGGGAAGGCAGGATCAGACCATGGGCATTTCCCGCCATCCAAGGAGGCTTCCATAAATGCAGAGCTGATACGTAGCGCTGTGGTACTGGGCTCACCCAAGGAATCGTCACGTCCTGCACATGGCTGCTTAGCCTCACTTCCGTATAATGGACCTTCCGTTCACCATAGGCTGTTCCTCCGGAAACCAGAAGAATGCAGTCTGCAGATGATATCCACACAGTGAGCTTTCGATTCGGACTTTGAAGTCTTTTTGATTCGCATAAAACCGTATGGAACCAACCAATCAATCAATCAGGCGCCGTCTCCACAATGACGGTTAGCTACAATGGACCACCAACACTGTCTGTCTCTCGCCCTGACTGTACATTATGTCACGCTGATGTTCGTCCATCTCTTGATGTTATCTTCCCACATGTATCGATGTCTACTTCTTGCTCCCTTGCCCTCAACCTTGCCCTCCAATATGGTTTTTTATAAGAGTATCATGTCTTGTCGTGGCCGAAATATTTCACTTGCCTCCTCTTTATTTATTTCAATAACTCTCTCTTCATTCCCAGTTTTTCTAGAACTTCTGCATTTGATTGTTTTTGTTTCCATGAAATACGGCATATTTGTCTGTATATCCACATCTCCAGGGCATCTATTCGACGTTCTAGTTGCTTGTTCAATATCCAGGCTTCCGCGCCATACAGTAGCGTTGAATATACGTAGTATTTGACAATTCTCATTTTTAAATTGCTGTTGATCTCTCTAGATGTTAATACTGATTTCATGCCGTTGAAAGCATTTTTGGTCATTCCTATTATCTTTTTGCTTTTTGATTTCTACATCACTTCTGCCATCATCTGTTATTATATGTCCAAGATAGGAAAAACTTGTTACTTGTTCTAGTATCTCCCCGTTTACTGTGATGTTCATTGATGCCCTTTTCTTCGACTGCTAAGAATGGAACCGCCCAGTTAATAACAACTCGCTATATTTTAGCAATGTTTTATTGTTCTTCGAACACAGTATACAAAACGCTTTTTCTTTGTTCACGTTATGACCGTAGTTTAGTAGATGTTAAAAAAATCGACGACAAGAGTACTGACGAGGAGAAGTATACCTTGGTTGAAATACTTAAGACTCAAAGTCACTGTTATTGTTCGATTGTGGAGCATCGGTTATCCTAAACTGACCTGCGATCCCTAGGCGACCAGCCCTCTTTATTCCACCGGGTTTTCATCCCAAATGGCTCAGTCTCTTTCCGCAGCGCGGGCTGCCGAAAGCGTCGCACAAAGCACGAACTCCGTAGCTCCAGCGACGACCCCCAGGAGTCTCCGGAAAAAAAATTACCCGTGAGCCGAAGGACGCGGCCCGGAATCGAACCTGCAATCGTCGGAGCCCGAGTCAGACGGCTTGACTACTTCGTCACGGAGATTCTTCTTCTTCTTCGTTCATCCGGAGTTTTTTTTCGGACGTGATTGCGTTGTGCCTGTCCACAGCAGAGCTGCGTTCTTGCGCCGTTAGGCCGACACATCCGACTTCTGCGGGCATTTGTTGACCGGGTTAACCTTCCCGGGGGTTTCTTAGGACGTTTGGCTCTCACTGTTGTGGTGTTATCCCCCATCCCAGCTGGCCCATATAGAACAGCCAAAGACATCCTGGTCAGCCCTCAAGGGAAGGCAGGGGCAGACCATGGGCATTCCCCGCCATCCAAGGAGGCTTCCATACTTGCAGAGCCAACACACAGCGCTCTGGTACTGGGCTCACCCAAGGAATCGTCACGTCCTGCATATGGCTGCTTAGCCTCACTTCCGTATATTGGGCCTTCCATTCACCATAGGCTGTTCTTCCGGAAACCAGAAGTATGCAGTCTGCAGATGACATCCACACAGTGAGCTTTCGAATCGGACTCTCCACATAATGGATCTGCTATCCAAGCAACATTCCATTTCGTGCCACCAGGACACTTTTCCCACCTTTTATGAAGCCCACACAGTGTGCTTTCGATTCGGACTCTCCACATAATGGACCTGCTATCCAAGGAATATTCCATTTCGTACCACTGGGACACTTTTTCCACCTTTTATGAAGCCCACACAGTGAGCCCTTGATTCGGACTTTCCACGTAATGGACTTGCCATCCAAGCAATATTCCATTTCATGCCTCTGGGGCGCTTTTGTAACCGACATACCTGTGGTATGAAGTGCGGCAGTCTAAATACTTCTTCATGCACCTTTAAATGTCAACCTGAATGTAGTTAAAGTAAGCTGCAGTCAACTTGAGCTTGTTGATATCTCCATAGAGCTTGTCCTCAAATGAAGCAGGTGTGGGCCAAAATATCTTTCTCTGTTCTGCATATATTGGGCACTCCTGCAGCAAATGTTTAGCTGTCATTTTACCAGTTCCACAATTGCATTCATCGGTATCTCCTATCTTTAGTTTATTGAACAAGTGGTATTTCAGCCTGTTATGTCCTGTGCGGAGTCTGAAGATTGCTACGTGTTCTCTTCGGTCGAGTTTGTAATATGCTCTGATTCCCATTTGGTTCTATAAGTGCTTTTTATCAACCTCTTTGCCTCGTTATAGGTTATGTCTATGTCAGGCTGTAGTAGTCGTCCGCCCTCTTTTGCCAGTCTGTCAGCCTCTTCATTTCCAGGTATACTGCAATGTGATGGTATCCACTGTATTACAACTTTTTTGGATTTCTGGCATAGACCATGGAGTGCTGCTCTTAGGTCAGCTATTTCTGTGCTGTAATTGCTCTTCAGTATTGAGACAGCTGACTTTGCATCTGTAAAGATAGCTATTTGCTTCTCTTTATTTTCCTCCATCAAGAGCATTTCTGCTGCAGTTTTCAGAGCCTCTACCTCCGCTTTGAAGTTACTTGAAAACTTTCCAGTTGCCACTGAATGTGTTTTTTTCACTCCATTTTTTAAATTTAGGAGAATTCCTCCTCCTCCATTCTCTACTGAATTTTTGGCTGATCCATCTGTATATGCATGGGTCCAATTGCTGCTTGGGTAATGTTCTTTTATGTAGTTTAGGGTTATTTCTCTTCTTTCGGTTTCATGCTGAGTGTTCTTTTTCTCAATACCAGGAATGTTTTCTATCATCTCAGGCAGTAGCTGCTGTCTCCAAGCTGGGAACTTGTCTGCATTGTAAATGGGTTTGACTGTTGATATGTTAAGTATGGGATCTGCCCTAATCTTTCGTTTTGCAGTTTCTACAAAGTTGCTACGCTTCAGTCTTCCCTTTCCAAAACCACTAAACCTTTTATACATAGGGTGGTCTGTCAATCTTCTAAATTTTTCAGCTTGTTGCTGGGCTCTGCTATCTCTTCTATCCTGCGTTGGTTGTAAACAAGTGATCTTTTCTAGTTCATTAATAGGCGTTGTCTTCAGGCTTCCAGTTATGATTCGCATTCCTTGATTTTGGACTCTACTTATTTTGTTAAAGTTTGACTTAGCTGCTGTTGCCCAAGCTGCAATGCCATATTCCAGTACTGGCCTCACCCGTCCAGTATATAACTTCTTGAGAACTTTCTCATCTGCTCCCCACGTTGTACCAGCAAGCTTTTTCATGATTGCCATTCTTTGCCTTGCTCTTGTTCGATTTTTCTCAACCTGTGTCTTCCATGTCAGGCGACGATCAAAGGTGACTCCTAGATAGTTTGGATTTTCTTCATGGCGCAATATTTTTCCATTCAATACCAGCTTAGGTTGCTGAGTTTTAGTTGAGAGGGAGAATATTGTGCATGTTGTTTTCTCCTCACTTATCTTCACTAGCCATGATTTTGACCAGTCCTCTAGCGCTAATAGGGCTTGCTGTATTCTGCTGTTAGCTGTACTAATATATTCTCAGATGTCCATATGGCTAGGTCATCTGCAAAGGATGATGTGTGTACTCTGGCTGGAAAATTTTCCGTGATGTCGTTTATATATGCTAGGAATAATGTTGGTGAAAGAACTCCTCCTTGGGGGACACCTTGCTCCAACAGCATCATTTTGCTGGTTTGTCCTTGTACTTTTGTCCTGGCAGTTCTGTTCTCAAGGTAGTGGCTGATCCATTTGTACATTTTTCCACAAACATGCATTTTTTGCAGTTTTACTTTCAGTCCTTCCTTCCATACTTTATCAAATGCTTTTTCTAAATCTATCCAGACCGCTAGTGTGTGCTTTTTCTCTTGGAAGGCATCCTCTATTTCCTGAGCTATATAGGTTATTTGATCTTCAGTGGATCTGTACTTTCTGAATCCTGCTTGGTGAGGTGTTAAGAGTTGGTTTTCTTCCAGATGCCATGTTAGCCTGCCATTGATAATGCGTTCCATTAATTTCCCTACACAGCTAAGAAGACTGATAGGTCGATAGCCATTTGGTTCTTCCAGGTCTTTTCCTTTCTTTGGGACTGGTATTAGTATAGCTTCCTTCCATGCCTGTGGGACTATTCCCCTCTTCCAGCTGTAATTTAGGACTGCTAGTAGTTTCTTTTTTGCCTTAGTGCCTAGTCCTATTAGCATTTCATTTGTGATTCCATCCTTTCCTGGTGATGTCTTCTTTTTTAGGGTATTCATTGCCTGTTCCATTTCTTCCATTGTTAGATTTGCCATCATATATTCTGCTGCTGTCTCTGTATATCTATGATGTATCTGTTTATCTTTGATTGCTTTCTTCTGTTCGGCTGTAATATCAATGTGGTTTGCACTGGCATAGTGTTCCATTAGTGCATTTGCAGCCTTTTTTCCTGTAAGCAAGGCATTTCCTTGTTTAATTGTTATTTGTTTGTTTCTAGGTCCTTCATTGTTCATGGCTTTCACTAGTTTCCATAGTTTGTTTCCATCCCTGTCAAAATTCAGGTTTTCTGTTTTTTTCCTCCAACAATCTCTTGTTGTTTGATTTACTGTTCTTTTATATTTTGCTGAGATGGCTTTGAGAGAGATGTTCGCTTCAGTTGTTTGTTCTCTCTCTGCGGTCTTCCTAGCATCTTCAACTTTGTCCTCCAAAATTTGTAGTTCCTCAGTCCAGTATGGTTTGTAATTTTTCCTCGCTCCTCTTGGAATAGACTCAGTGGCCGCATGTATTATTGCTCTGTTTAGACTTTCCACCATTTGCTTCATGTTGCCATATCGTGTATTTATGTTTTCACAATATTTGTCTGTTAGTATGGAAAATCTGTCCCAATCTGCTCGTTTGTAATTCCAGCGAGGCAAAGGCTTTTGCTCCTGTGGAACATACTCCATATTTATTACAAGCTTGATTGGTCTGTGGTCACTACCTGCTAATTGGTCAAGCACATGGCGATCGATTTTGTGGAGGATGTCTCCTGTGCAGAAAGCTAAGTCTGGAGTAGAAGTGGTAATCCATCTTCTGGAGTAGAAGCTCGGTGTGTCATCCGCTTTGTTGAGTAGATGGAGATTTGAGTCTATTTCCCAGTCCTCCACTTCATCTCCTCTTTTGTCAGTATCTGGGTATCCCCATATTTCTGAGCGGCTTTTAAAGTCTCCGACAACAATGCAATTTGTGTCAGTTATTTCCATGTTTGAGAGTGTAAGATCCTTATCTGCCGGGCTATACAGATTGTAAATTCTTATTTTCATGTCCTTTATCATTATATCAACACCTATAATTTCCGTTTGGTTGTCAGAGATCACAGATACTTCGCTGCAAGGTATTGTATTTCGTGTAAGTATTACAACTCCTCCTTTGTGTCCTTCGCGGTCGAAACGTGTGGCCTGATATCCCCTGACTGAAAATGTGCGATTGGCGTTGAGGTGTGTCTCTTGAATGCATGCCACATCTATTCTATCTTTATAAAGACGCTGTGTTAGGGAGGCTTTCTTGTTATAAACTCCTTCGGCATTCCATTGTAGTATGTTGAGAGTCCGGGGTGTTTGGTCAATAGCTCTTAACCTACTCCTCTGTGCCTTGACTCCACAGCACAGGGGAAGGTGACCACCAGTAGTCATGGGTGGACCCCCTCGAGGCAGGGGGCCCGGCACTATCACCGCCTGATGGGACTTCACGGGATTAGCACCATAACGATTAATTTTCATCTGTGGCATCATGAAATGATAAAGTTACGTTGCACTTCTTTGTCAAGCCTGTGGCTCAGTACATCCGATTTCGACAAGCATTTTTCGGGATGCTTTCCCTAGCCTTTGACTGTCCCCAGTCTACCTACAAGGCAGCAGGTTTGTGCGTCACTTCGTCTGGTCCCTCTCCCTTGACCTGTCCGACATGGGTGACCCTACCAGTAGCTGTGCTACCGTCGGCATAGCTCTTGGGGTCATTGGAACGCTCAAGCCCCTCTACCTCGTCAAGGTGGACGCACGGCAGAGGGGGTCACGGAGATTCACAACCCAGCCCTCTATGGGAATGTACCGAGTGCTGTGAAGCAGGTTCTTGACTCAGCTCAACTTAGATCAGAGTTCGTGCACTGTGTTGAGATTCCCCTTGTGTGAACCTCCCTGTGGGGATACTGAGACTTATGGAGATGTCGATGCGTAATAAACATGATCTTTATCAGAGTTAAAGTAATCACTGAAGAAGGGGCGGGTTTGTTAGCCAGAGCATTAACTGTTTCAAACCAAGCAAGGCAGCGATTACGATTGGATAATCTCCACTTGTGCTAATCAACTTATCGTATGTGATTGGCGAATCTTCTTGGGTAACAATTAACATGTCATGTATGATTGGCTAATCTTCATATATACGAATAAATATATCATAGGTGATTGGCCAATATTCACGTGACATAGTTCGAATACCCTACAGAAGAAAAACACCAGGAGTCATGTCACGGGCGGATCCGCTCCCTAAGAGTGTAAGGAAAATAAAAAAAGCCGAACATTTGTGAAACGGGGACAACATCTGACGACCAGAAGCATGCTGGTGTGCTTGCTTCACGTTGGAGTTCTTTATACTATCATACGTGCCAGTCAACGTGTCATGTATTATTGACTGTTCTTTGTGTATAACAATCAGCTTGTCATTTGTGATTGGCTAATTTTCATGTGTGTCAATCAACGAGTCATGTGTTACTGGCTATTCTTCACATGCCATGCGCTAATCAAGATGGCATGTATGACTGGCGAATTTTAATGTGTATCAATCAACATACGATGTGTGATTGGCTATTCTTCACATGTACCAATCAAGATGCATGTATGATTGGCTAATTTTCGTGTGCATCAATAAACATATGAAATGTGATTGGCTATTCTTCGTGTATTAATCAACGAGTCAAATGTGATTGACCATTCTTATCGATGCATCGTATGTGATTGGCGAATCTTCATCTGCATCAATCTATTTGTTACGAGTGATTGGCCATGCTTCATGCCAACAAATTAACATGTCATGTGTGATTGTCTATTCTTCGTGTACAAGTTGTATCAATCAACTTATCATCTGTGATTGTCTATTCTTCGTGTATCAATAAACTTATCATGAGTGACTAGCTTTTCGTCATGTGTACCAATCAACATATACCGTGTGTGTGGGTATTCTTCACTAACACCAATAAAGTCGCACGTGTGATGGTACCTCTTGCAATTATTCCTTCTTCTTCTTTCACCACTTACCTTCAATTGGGCACAGGCCCTGAACCAGAGCACCCTAGACTGTCCTGTCTTTTGCTATCTTACTCAAGGTGGGACCTTGCCTTCCCCATATTATTACTTCTTTTATTTAGTCAAATGCTGTCAGGTCTTAGTCAGATATGACTGAGCTACCGTATGACAGTAGACGGCACTTCCTGCTTTTTGTTAGCATAGACCAGGGGTCACCAAACTTTATTCACGGCGGGCCGGATAACTGACAATATGACGAGCGCGGGCCAGATACTCATTCTTTACAATACTTGCACTGGTCTCCGTGGCAAAGGTCTTACGGATGTGGTTCGTAATCTCGTATACCCGCGTTCGAAACACAGCTGAGCGATTTGGCAGCAAACCGCTTTGCGCTTGCATGTTTTACATAATGGTATGGGTGCCAGTCGTGCAGAAAGCAATAGCAAACTACTGAACGTAAACTTGCCAAGACATGAACAACAGCCAAAAATGATGGTGTTGACTGCAAACGTCCTGTAAAGGATATGCAACTAATTTTAACAACACTTGCAAGCCAGAATGAAAGCTCTGGTAAAAAAAAAATGACGAAAAACTAAGCTAATCATGGGTGAGTGGCGTGCAATGCACAAAAAACAAAGACAACCAACATATTTATTTACTAAAAAAGTTATCAAAGAAGGCGACGTTAACAAAAAGATAGTTACATCAGACCTAGAGCACAGATATCCGAATCTCACAGACTAAGCAGCAAAAAAGGTTCGTGAGATTTGTGAAAGTGATATTTAGCTTTTAAGATATCATCAATGTTTGGTTTGGAATTGCTGCATCCATTCAAGAGAATTGCTTTCAAATGTTCATCAGTCAATCTCGTTCGATGTGTCGACTTCACATACTTCATTTTTGAAAATGTTTGCTCACAGACATAAGTTGTTCCACACACTGGTGCCATACCAGCGGTAAATTTCTTCAGTTTCGGAAACTCAACATCAGGTAAACATCGGTAAAAATCAACACGATTTCCTTCTCTGTGCTTCTCTTTCAACAAGTCATTTGCTTGCAAATCAATGAGTTCCAACTATAGTTCAACTGGCACATCATCAAGGTTGCAATCGAAGGGATTCTGGAACAGAAGAATGTCACTCTTACTTCTGTCAAGTTCTAAAAATCTCTCCAAAAATGCTTTTTCAAGTCACGAATATTTTGTGTGTGTGGTGGTGGGGGGGGGGGGGGGGGGGTGTGGAATCGAGGTTGACATCTTCCGGTGGTTGTAGCGCAAACTCTTTTGAAACTGTGAAAATGAGAAAAGTTTTCTCCTTCCAGTTGTGCTTCAAACAATGACAGCTTTCTCCGAAATCCTTTGATGATTCTGTAGAGATCACAGACGATGTTATGCTTTCCATGAATTTCCAAATTCAGTTAATTTCATAGTGGGATGTGATGTCGACTAAAAATGACAACTTTGACAGAGTAGGATCTGACAGCTGTAGATCAGCTCTACCTTTTTCAGTGAGGAAAACATCTATTTCGTTTCGGAGCTTGTAAAAACGAAACAGGACTTTACCGCAGCTGAGCCACCTCACTGATGTGTGATAAGGCAAGTCACAGAATTCAGAATCAATTTCTTCAAGAAAAGCCTGGAACTGACGGTGATTGAGTGCATGTCCCCGAATGAAGTTCACAGCAGAAACGACTGGTTTCAGTACACACAAAAATATCTAAGTATTTCCCACAGAGTGCTTGCTGATGTATGATGCAGTGTATGAACAGAGCGCCCGGAATTAGCAAATCTTCCAACTCTGATCTGCCTCATCAAACCCTTCCTCACTCCAGCCATGTTTTTTCCTTCCATCAACTGTAACACCTCGAAGCTGATTCCACTGAAGGTTATAGTCTTGCAAAACATTTTGCACTTCCATGAAAATGTCTTTTCCAGTTGTTGTTCCATGCATGCTGCAAACGGATGCCAACTCTTCCGTTATCTGAAAATCCAAATTGACGCCACGAATGAACACGAGAAGTTGTGCCGTATTCGAGAAATCAGTAGACTCATCCAGCGCCAGAGAATACCACAAAATGTTCATAGTATTTTTCGCGTATCTGTAGCACTATGTTCTCTCCATGTTCTTCTGTTCTTCGCACACAACTGAACTTGCCGAAAGGCTGATAATTCCAAACAAATTGACTTTCTCAGGACACAAGTCATTTGCTGCGTCCATCATACACTCTTTGATGAAGTTGCCATCAGTAAATGGTTTTCCTCGTTCTGCCATTTTATGCACTATTTTGTAACTTGTACGAGTGACAAATTCATTTCCCAGCAAACTTTCTTGTAAGAAGATCTCGTTGTGTTTCTAAACCACGTTTCATGGACTCATATTTCTCACATCGTAACTTTCCAGAAAACTTTGAATATGTTGATGGATGGTTTGCTTCGTAGTAATGTTGAAGATTGCACTCTTTCAAAACGGCAACACTTTCGCTGCATATTACATAACTGATTTTCTGATCCTTTGTTTCCACAAAGAAGTAATTTACTCCCCATTCTTAATTGAAAACGCGACACTCGGCGTCTACTTTTCTTTTCTTAGTAGCCATAATGAAGGGTTAAGTACACGGGATCTGAAAATGAAAAAGACAATGAATTAGAAACAATTAAAATCCTATTGAAACACGAGAAAAGCAGAAGACTAGGGGTCACCGGTGAAGCTGTAAAACAAAAAGTGAAGCTACGGCTCACCAAAGGTACATATAAAGTTTATAGTTACCTTTGGTAATAGAATATATCTCACAATAAGGTTTGCAAAATATATAAATAGGGCCGCCCTAAATAAGCAGCCTAGAGCAGTTTTTCAACCGGGGTTCCGTGAGTGGCAGCCAGGGGTTACGCCGAAACAGAATGAAATCGTCCAAATTCAACATTTCTGCCCATCTGGTTTATTACATAAAGTAGGACAGACAATTGGATCATCGTACAGAGTTCCCTGAGTAACGTAAACATTTGCGGAAGGATCTACTCCAGCAGAAAGGTTGAAAAACACTGACCTAGAGACTATATCGATTAACACCTTGACCGGGGAATTCTTATGAGCTGGGTATAATATTTTCGTAATAACACGAGGCTTCTATGGCATTTTTATGCTTTGTTTGCTACTTTATTGCCTCTTTTCACAATTGCAGTTCACTTAGCTGTCATAGTCAAACAAAGAAACCCTTGTTATATACCTATAAAATGGATGACTGGCAGAAAGAAGTAAGTATTTCTGGAGCATCCGACCTTTGTTGACAGCCGGACTCATTTGGGGGAGGGAAAGATACGCGCGCGCGCGCGCGTGTGTGTGTGTGTGTGTGTGTGTTGACATGGAAACCATGGTAACGTCATAGCGTAGGCGGCGCTACCACGAGCCGGGGAAGGACTTGGGATGGCGCCAAATAAGCAAATATTACAGTAAACAAGAAAATCTAGATACAATAATTTATAATTGTAAATAGTAAATTTAAAACACATAGCAGACTGGAGGTCTCCACATGTGTAAAGATCTCCTATTATTATAAACATAATATTTACATTTAAATTGTGTCACAACCTCTCGAGTCCCATACGTTATATCAAGCACGTTTGAGTGCCGTCGGCGGGCCGGATGAAATGACGTCGCGGGCCGGATCCGGCCCGCGGGCCGTAGTTTGGTGACCCCTGGCTTAGACTGCTAGAATGTCGGATCTTAGTCAGATATGACTGAGCTACCGTATGACAGTAGACGGTACTACCTGCTTTCTATTAGCACCGACTGTTGGAATGTCGGGTCTTAGTCAGATATGACTGAGCTACCGTATAACAGTAGACGGTACTACCTGATTTCTGTTAGAGCCGAATGTTGACGCACACCAAACCCGACACCTCACATTGTGCCAACGACTTCGGGTGGAGGGGCGCAACTGGGAGGGTGCAAGTCCTATGCTAGTACGAGAAAAATTTAACCTAAAGACTAAATGTTATGGCAGTGCAGACCAGACCCAAAGCCTTGGTCGGCAACTGGTCTAGGATGGAAGCTGCGACAGGCGGACAGTTAGAGCATTGATTTGTTGATCCAGCAGCTTCTGCAGCTTGCTTTGTTTTCTAGATGTATTAGTGCTGTCTGTCATCTGGAGTAAACTAAGCAGGCAGAGAGAGGGATCATGCTACATGGGCAACAGATGGTCTCTACAATTCAGCCCAGGCTTTGAGCTATGGAGAGGTATAGCTCCATCCCTGGTCCCCGCAATGGGTTGTAATTATTATGCCTTGTTTGAAGCACAATTTAACAAACTATCGTCTATCAAGACGGCAAGGTTCCAGTACAGTAAATTTAGTCACAGTATACTAACGACATTTTCTTCCTGCACTTCAGACGTCTATATGAATTAATCCAATAAAATCTCCGGAGATGACTCTCGGGAGGCTCCGTGGCCAAGCCGTTAGACTCGGGCTCCGAAGGTTGTGGGTTCGATTCCGGACCGAGTAAACCTTCGGTTCACGAGTGAATCTTTTTCGGAGATTCCCGTGGATCGTGCTTTGTGCGACGCTTTCCGCGCTGCGGAAAGACACGGAGCCATATGGGATAAAACCCGGTGCAATGAAGTCGACTTTTAAGCGACTTTTTAAAAAATCCAATAAAAGATTTTTTATAGTTGTTTGGCCGGCGTTTGTAGCGAAAGGTTAGCGAAGCTATTAATAATCCCGCATATGAATGAATCACCAAAAAACGAGAAGTAGATTGTGAGCTTTACTGAAACACGATCGCAAGAAACAAATTGGACGTTGCGGCCAAAACCTTCGTCAGCACAGAACAAACAAACACAAACCGACACAAAACTACATGAAATACATTACATGACAATATTAAGGGTACTTATCTGATTCTGTATCCTAGCTGGGAGCGACTGACGCGCGTTAGACGACTATCAGTGGATTGTGTGCCGTAATCCCGCATACCGCTTTAGATATCAATTGCAGGAGATATGAAAGAAAGACCGCATTGTGTTGATTTTTAACAATGGTATGAGCGTTGGTCTATAACAGAGTGTCCTGTTATGAGGTTGGTGGTAGGGATAGTATTATTTTAGGTTGCTGAGGTTTTCGGCATAACCTGGAGTGGTCATAGATTAATCCAGCTTCGGAGATATGATGAGGAAACTGGTAGGAAGTGTTGCCATAATAAATGATATCCCTGGGTTGCTGGAAATGGTTTCGTTCAGACTAGGGAGTGGTGTGCATAAAGTCTCATTACAACATAGGGGGGTAAATGTGGGTATGTTTTTGTGAGGAATGGTTCTTGTTCTTTTATCTCCGGTGGCCACCGATTCTCTGTCTTTCTATCGTGTGTTAGTATGAGTGACTTCATGATGGTTGAATTTTGAAAATTAGTAATTCTGAGGTAATAGTTGTGGTGTGAACATGTTGATGATGACGTGGCGTATGGGAATGATATTTACGCGGATTGCTGCAACTATGGGGAAATGATGATGACGAAGAAGAGGTATAAGTAATTGAGTTCACAGTGAATAATAGAAGAAGTTTTAAGGTCTGTAATATTGGGGGTAAGCGGGTGGCTATAAGACTCATAAGTAGTTGATTTAAGTTGATAGGTGATTATTGTAGCAGATAGCTATAATTACCAGGGGCAGTGGAGTAAGGCTGGGTGAAGTAGTCTCCCTTTAATTAATGAAGAAAGTAATAAGAGTCAACAAGACTTCTATGTTAGTTGGATGTTTTTTTTTTTTTTTGTAGGACCTGGGGTTGAGTGTTAAGGTAGGTTTTGGTTTAAGACTTTTCAGGGAAAAGTCTTGCTTATGGGGATAGAAGGAAAATAACAGAGTGTCCTGTTATGAGGTTGGTGGTAGGGATGGTGCGCAAGCTAAAGATGCATTAGCTAATAATGCACGCTTGAGCACCATAGCTAGGGGTAGCCATGGGTTGTTAGATGACAGCAAAAACAGTGACAACCTGACCATAGACCGGTGAGGTGGCATGTATTATTGTGAATCCATCTGGCATGTAGTATATTGCGTTGAGTCGGATTACCTTTTATAATCAACAACCTTGTATGCTGCCTTTTGTACAAGCCAATAAACCTGAGCCTTTTGTTATCGCCGGCCTACATTGTTGATGTGAGAGAATGCGACATCTGAGTTGTCGTCACCACTTGTCTGATCCGGCCTTCTTTAGATCACCTACACTGTTATAGGTGGTTCATAAAGTACTGGCAAACTACTGAACGTAAACTTGCCTAGTAGATCACAAACAGCCACACATGCTGGAGTTGACTGCGACGACCTGTAAAGGGCACGTAATTAATCAAAGGTTATGTTCCTATGGGATGGTGCTAATAATAAAAAATATTCTTGTGTTTTAACAGTTGTGTATAGTTTAGATTTTAGTTTAGTCGATGGATCTACACACGGCACATGGGTGTGACCCATAAGTGCCCCGTTCTTCTCCTAACTCAAACCTGAGTTTGGAGAAACTCATCTCAGTGCACGAACTCCGTAGCACCGGCGAGGATCCTGAAATACTTTGGGAAGATTTTTAACTCGAAATTTTGCCCGGGCAGCGCCGTTAGGGTACTCTTTTTCGATTTCCAACAGCCAAGGGATTTTTCATGTGCGCAACAATACACACTGGCGCCCGATCTCACTACCCAGAGACCAGGGGAAATTTTATTACTAGAATTCCACGCGAAAAAAATCCCGATCCTCACCGGGGCTTGAACCCGGGACCTCCAGCTCTCGAGGCGGACACCGTACCTCGAGACCACGCAGTCCCCCAACAGTTGTGTATAATTGACCCCAGCGAGGGAGTCTCCTTGGCGAAGTGGTCTAGTCGTCTGCCTCATGCTCCGAAGGTTGTGGATTCGATTGCGGGCCACGTACTTCGGTTTCACCGGTGCATTTTATAGGAGACTCCTGGGGGTCGTCGCTGGAGCTACGGATTTCGTGCTTTGTTCAACGCTGCTTTCGGCAGGTCGCCCTGTGGAAAGAGACCGAGCCATATGGAATTAAACCCGTGCAATAAAGCCAATCCTCTCGACTTTTAACCGATTCAGTGCCAATCAAAAAATAGGTTTGAACCAAACAAAAATGGATGGCGGAAAATAGGAAGTATGGGGTGTGTCATAGTTTTGCCTTAAAAGTTGTTAAAATGGTAGCAGACATGTATTATATATCAAATTTAAGGGGTTTGCATACGGACAACTACTGTATATAAACCCAAGGCATATACGGGAGGTCGCCAAGACGATTAATCATCCCATGGCAGGTAATTAGTTAAGACTTTTTAAGACTGACCCCAGCGAACGTAACGCATTTGTAATTTTGTTATTATCGTTATTTCCCCCCATTTAACAGCTGCCATGTTCTTCTGGAACTAAAAATATTTCGGCAACTTAACCACCGCATTAAACACAAAGAGTTAAACCACATGCAACGACACGACCTCTTGAGCCCCTCTTTCAGACGATAGAATGTCCCACATTTCGGCAACGCGCAAGCCTGGGGGACAATTATAACTGACAAGTGTTCCGCACAGTGGCCGTACACACTCCCTCGCTGCGCTGTTTCAGATACACACTGGCTGTGTCTCCGTGCTCAAGTGTTGCATACTCTCCGCTAACTTCCTGTAGCAGGCGAGGATACACAGCGCCTAGCCGGAGCATAATAAGCCAAACGTTGACGGAGAGATAAGAAATTTGGACATGTGCCTAGAAGTAATTACTGCTTGTTAGTTGTTCGGAGTATCATAACAAACAACTAGGGACTTTTCTGTTGTTTTCTCCAGGAAAAAGTAAGTTGGCTTTGTTGTTTAGTTTGTATTTTGTTTTAACCTAATTAAACTCGTTGTAGTTCTTCCGTTTTCAACTTAAGTTGACAACTTAATATGAATAATTTATGCACATCTTTGTGATGATTTGACAAGATCGTTGTCATCATCATCATCATCATCATCATCATCATCATGACCGAGTGCCGTCTCCGTAGTAGAGGTAATGAATCTACTGCAATTTCTGTCTTGCCATTTCCGTGTACATCTACTACTACTGGTACTAGGATGAAATTTTACAACCAGGAAACAGATGAGTAGCGCATATATATGGGAGACATTATTCACATATATATATTAAAAGTCGCTTTAATGTCGACAGGGTCGACTTCATTGCACCGGGTTTTTATCTCATATGGCTCGGTCTCTTTCCGCAGCCCGGAAAACGTCGCACAAAGCACGAACTCCGTAGCTCTAGCGACGACCCACAGGAATCTTCGAAAAATTTCACTCGTGAACCGAAGGACGCGGCCCGGATCTAACCCACAACCTCACGAATTTCACGAGTGAAATTTATATATATATATATATATATATATATATATATATATATATATATATATATATATATAATCATCATCAAGTGCCATGCCATCTGGCGTATGCGTTCATGGCTCTCCACAGATCTCGGCCTTTGGTGTTCTAGATCAACTCCGCTGATATTCCTCCATATCACCGTCTCAGTCCATCCAGCATCATTTCACTTGGTCTGCCTATGCCTCTCATCCCCTTGATCTTTCCAGTTGTCACGATGTTCTCCAATGTCTCTCTTCCCATCACATGACCAAAGAAAGCTGTTTGTCTCTTTCTTATTGTTGTATATAATGTCTTAGTTTTATTAGCCTGTTTCAAGCAACCGTTGTTAGTTACACTTGCAGTCCAAGGCATTTCGTCTCAGGAACCACATCTCTGTTGCTTCTAAGTTTTCTAAGTTCTTCCTAATTTGTTCATTTACTTTCCAAGATTCACTGAATTACAGCAAAACAGGTTCTATATAGCATTTCAGCACTCTCTTTCTTACATTCATTGTAGTGACTTACTGCATATATATTTCATGTTGTGTTTAAAATAGTTGTATTGGTGTGTTGTTGTTTTTCTGCAGACGAGGACTTTCGACTCGATTCGACTCGACTCGATTTCAAGAGAAAAAAAAATTCAAATTCGGTCTCGTTAGACCTGCCTTTGGTTATTGTTGAGATCCGTGGTTGTGTGGACTGTCAGTCCTAATTTATGTTGGTTTTATTGGGTCCGCACTGTTTGTCGGATAGGGTTTTTTTTTTGTGCTGCTTGGTAACTTCCTTTCTGTCTTATGTTGGTCCTGATTGATAAGACCGGTCCTTGGTTAGGCCTACTAGTACTAGCTTCCGCAGTCTTTCGTTTGTTGATTGATTTTTCTCAATTGGCACTTCTATGTGCTGGTTGTTTCTTGTGTAGTCCTCACCTGGGCTGGTCCCGGTCATGTCCAGTCCTCATAAGGACTCGATGTAGGTAAATGCAGAGAATTCAAGTGCAAGTCTCAAGTTGTCTCCCCGGTCAGCGGCCCGAACTCCTTTACTTTTGCTTTCACGATTTTCATCATCGGTGTATGGGTTGGTGCAACAACAAGACGACCCGATCTTCCCGTCAGCCCTGTTCAGGAACCCTTCCGGAAGAGCCAACCCACCATCCTGTCAATCACCCCCGCCACACTCAGCTCTCAGGACAACGGGTATATATATATATATATATATATATATATATATATATATATATATATATATATATATATATATATATATATACACACAGTGGATACCTCGGGTTACGAACTTAATTCGTTCCAGAACTCGGTTTCTAACCCGAAACGCTACGTAACCCGAAACATTGAAATCAATGAAATAAAGACATCCATTTCAAGATGAAAGAATCGTTCTTTTTATTAACATCCAGTCGTTTACCTGACAAAACATAAAGAATACGCGTACTTCACGTATTAAATAAAGAGAAAGAAAACAACCAAATTAATTAAATGTAAAATAATTTTTAAAAAATAAATAAATACAAAACATTTAGTCTATCTTTATTACCAAGAAAACGAACATGGGAAATTTGTCACTTTCTTTGTTATTCTGAATCATTAGTTTCAGGAGTATCTTGTCGCCGTTTCTTGGCAGCCGACTGGGAATCTTTCTGCACCAAGAAACTATTAAGGGATATTTGTCGCTTCCATTGCTGGAGAAGTCTTTCTGAAGTGGGCCATCATGTTATCATTCATCACATATAGGGGCATAGGGCTTGTTAGCAACAAGTTTGTTTGGATGATGGTTCACAATGAAGTCTTCGACGTCTGCCCACTTGCTGCAAATTTCTTTAATCTTGGCAGTTGAAAGGGTTACTGACTCCTCATCATCGGTCGACTGCCCCTCCTTTAATGTCTTTAGCTGTTCATTCTGAAGATCCACAAGCTCATCTGTAGTACTGTTTGTACTGTACGCGATCGTATGTCTCCAACGTTACACCTTACTCTCTCTCTCTCTCTCTCTCTCTCTCTCTCTCTCTCTCTCTCTCTCTCTCTCTCTCTCTCTCTCTCTCTCTCTCTCTCGCCACTTCGTTCGTAACCCGAGGCACTGTTCGTTACCCGAGACATACAATTTTCGTTGTTGTTCGTAACCTGAATTGTTCGTGACCTCAGACGTTCGTAACTCGAGGTACCACCCACTGTATATAGTTTTTTTTTTTTTTAAATATACATATAAATATATACAGGGTAGAAAAGTTATATGGCCTTCCCTGTTCTGCATATTAACTGTCTGACCAGCCGCTGTATTTCTGGGTTGCTGTTTGTGTGCAGGCACTCCCTCCTTGTCATTGGGGTCTTAGTTTTGACGAAGTAATCTCTCAGATCCCTTCGTTCACTATTGTTTTCGCTACAGGTTAACAGGTAATGTTCAATGATGTTGTTTGTCTTCTAGGCATGTTCTGCAGAATGGATTTTCTCTTGCGTCTCTCCAGTTACCTAGTCTGATTTTCCACATCTGTCTGTTTGCTGGTGCTTTCATGATGGTTTTGGTTTGTGGTTTGTAGCTGGGTTCGACGATTTTGTTAGTTGTGATCGTGTTGAAGTAAAACTAACCGTTTACTTCTCGTTTTGGGGTGATTTATTAATTGACTTCTACCAGGCTCTATCCTGACTAAAACTTGATTTTCGTTAATGAAATGTTTGTCAAGTTATATCTTTGACATCCTCTAGTCTCCCCAGCTCTTCGGCTCTGACCCGTGCCCTCGTCTGTTGCTTTCGAGAGATTGCCATTGGGTTAAAGTCTGGGTCACTGGTAGTCTCCGTGCTGAAGTAGTCAAGCCGTCTGCCACGCCCTCCGAAGGTTGTGGGTTCGATTCCGGGCTGTCTTTCTGTTTACGGTTGCATTTTTCTCGGAGACACCTGGGGGTCGTCGCTGGAGATACGAAGTTCGTGCTTTGTGTGACACTTTCGACAGGCCGTCCTGCGGAAAGAGACCGAGCCATAGGTGATTAAACCCGGTGCAATGACGTCGATCTTCTCGACTTTTAGATTCTATAAAGTTACCTGAAGGCCTTTATAGGACGTAGCGATCAAGGCCAGCATTTATTGGCTGTTTGTTATTTTATATGCAGTGTTATCTTATATATAAAAGGCGATCTCCGTCTGTCTGTCTGTCTGTATGTCCCTATGTCCTTTATTCGCTCGCGAACGGCCCATCCGATTGAGATGAAATTTTCTACACGTCTTCCTTTCATTCCAGCGCAGCCCACTGTCATATTTTTTTATTGTGAAATCGGCTGCTTACCCAATATTATTTCATTTTTCATTATAATTTCATATATCTCAGGGGACTTAACTCTGTAAAAGTTATTTCAAGGGGCATAACTTTTCTGTATAACTTATAGTCATATTGTGGCATCGTTTTCAAACATTTATAAACTCTTTGTCCATAGTTATGTACCGGCATATGAGTTATAATAAATAATGATACAATCTTTAAGGCATTTTCAAAGTTTTCATAAAAATAATGCACAATGCATAACATTGTAACTCATCTTTTTATGCTTAAGAAGTTACTATAGTCATGCAGGTGATTAGAAAGAGTTTTCATTAAAAATAATGGATGGTGTGTGGAAAGACATTCTTTTAAGTTACTTTTTTTGTTGTATGAATTTAATGAGACGCTACCCGCCTGGAGCTGGGCGAAGCCACGCCGGGTCAGATATATAGACAGACCCACCTTTTTGCTGCAGTTGTCTACAGGCAGTTAATTGTTGGGGAAGATGTAAAGATATTTCAAGTGCTCTTTCTAATGCTTTTTGTAAGTTGGTCTTCGTTTATCTAAGGTTGTTCTAACTGCAATCAATAAATGATTAGACAGACAGGCAGACAGACAGAGAGGGAGGGACGGACAGACAGACAGACAGACAGACAGACAGACAGACAGACAGACAGACAGACAGACATACAGTCGGGAACGGGAGCTTATATGACTACTTATATGAATTAAATGAGATGCTCCACACCAGGAGTTGGGCGATGCCGGGCCGGATCAGACAGAAAGACAGACAGACAGACAGACAGACAGACAGACAGTCGGGAACGGGAACTTATATGACTACTTATATGAATTAAATTAGATGCTCCCCACCAAGGGCTGGGCGAAGCCGGGCCGGATCAGTTAGTCTTATATATAAAAGGCGATCTCCATCTGTCTGTCTGTATGTCCCTATGTCCTTTATGCGCTCGCGAACGGCCCATCCGATTGAGATGAAATTTTCTACACGTCTTCCTTTCATTCCAGCGCAGCCCACTGTCATATTTTTTTAGTGTGAAGTCGGCTGCTTACCCAATATTATTTCATTTTTCATTTTTCATTATAATTTCATATATCTCAGGGGACTTAACTCTGTAAAAGTTATTTCAAGGGGCATAACTTTTCTGTATAACTTATAGTCATATTGTGGCATCGTTTTCAAAGATTTATAAACTCTTTGTCCATAGTTATGTACCGGCATATGAGTTATAATAAGTAATGATACAATCTGTAAGGCATTTTCAAAGTTTTCATAAAAATAATGCATAATGCATAACATTGTAACTCATCTTTTTTTTGCTTAAAGAATGAATAAATAATAGTTACCTTATCTCTATCAAGTTTGAAGATTTTATATTTCTTTACACTGTCGCCAACTCAAAGAAGACATGGAACAACTTCAGCCATTATTAAATCTACAGGCATATGCGTTATATTTCTCCTCCTCCTCCTCTCCCCTCCTCCACCTCCTACCCTCTTCCTCTTCTCCTTCCCTCTCCCTCCCTCCATCCTCTCTCTCTTCTCCTCTCTTCTCCTCCTCCTCCTCCCAGCTCCTACTCCTCCTTTTTCTTCTTCTTCTGCTGCTGCTGCCGCTGCTCCATTTACCCAAGTTAATTGTTGGGGAAGATGTAAAGATCTTTCAAGTGCTCTTTCTAATGCTTTTTGTAAGTTGGTCTTCGTTTATCTAAGGTTGTTCTAACTGCAACCAATAAATGATTAGACATACAGACATACAGACAGACAGACAGACAGACAGACAGACAGTCGGGAACGGGAACTTATATGACTACTCATATGAATTAAATGAGATGCTCCCCATCAGGGGCTGGGCGAAGCCGGGCCGGATCAGACAGATAGACAGACAGACAGACAGATAGATAGTCGGGAACGGGAACGTGAGCTTATATGACTACTTATATGAATTAAATGAGATGCTCCACACCAGGAGCTGGGCGATGCCGGGTCAGACAGACAGACAGACAGACAGACAGACAGACAGATAGTCGGTAACGGGAACGGGAACTTATATGACTACTTATATGAATTAAATGAGATGCTCCCCACCAAGGACTGGGCGAAGCCGGGCCGGGTCAGACAGACAGACAGACAGATAGTCGGTAACGGGAACGGGAACTTATATGACTACTTATATGAATTAAATGAGATGCTCCCCACCAAGGACTGGGCGATGCCGGGCCGGGTCAGACAGACAGACAGACAGACAGTCGGTAACGGGAACGGGAACTTATATGACTACTTATATGAATTAAATGAGATGCTCCCCACCAGGAACTGGGCGAAGCCGGGCCGGGTCAGCTAGTGTTTAATAGTTTGCCGTTAGTCGGCGTCTGTGACTTAGGTGGTAATAAAACGCAGTTACAATTCTCCGACATATCCAGTCGACGGTTCGAAACCAGCCGCGGGCGATACGAAACAGAACCTTTTGCGTCGATTTCGTCGGTATGGGGCGTCGGCAGTCTAGAAAGCAATAGCAGATTACTAAAAGTAAAATTACCTAGTAAATCAAACACAGCCAATAAATGTTGGGGTTGAATGCAACGTTCTGTAAAGGACACGCAGTTAACTTTTTTGTGTGTTAAGTTTGTCATGGCTTTCAGAATGACCGACGCTCATGGTGTTGTGAAAATCAACGCAAAACGTTCTGCTCTCACATCGCGTGCGGTGGCCTTGTCGGAATTGTGAAACAGCGTTCATTAACCCTAAGCCACAGACGACCCCCCCTCCCCCCGCCCGCCCGCCCGGCCTACACGGCAAGGCAGTGTAGGTAGTAGTTGGCAGTGACGATGAATTAAAATAAAAATTGTTATTTGTGTGTATGTGTGTGTGTGTACGTGTGCTTGTGTGCGTGTGCTTTTATGAATGTGTGTGTGTGTGTGCTTGTGTGTGTGTGCTCGTGTGTGCTTGTGTGTGTGCTTGTGTGTGTGTGTGCTTGTGTGTGTGTGTGCTTGTGTGTGTGCTTGTGTGTGTGTGTGCTTGTGTGTGTGTGTGCTTGTGTGTGTGTGTGCTTGTGTGTGTGTGTGCTTGTGTGTGTGCTTGTGTGTGTGCTTGTGTATGTACCTAAAACTTCAGTCCCGTGCTACTAGAAATAGCGGGTATGCGCTACGTCTGAGAGCGAGCGAGCGTAAACAAAAGACAGAAATACAGAAAATGCTGACATAGCAAGTTAATACAATATGTCTGAAAATAACAAGTGTTTTTTTTCTTTTAGTGCGGATTAGCTTTCCCTATTACCAGTGCCCCTCGCCATCAAGTGAAACCACTCCGATCACAGAGGTACTTGTAATTTACCTTCCGAAGTCAAGGACGAGAAAGTCAACAAAACACGTGTTTAATCTGCCTTGAGTAAACATACCTGGCACAAATACATGCCGCGGAAGGGACACCCTGACCTCCCAGGCGCATAACTGTGTGAGACCCACTTCCCTGGAAAGAGGAACGAAAGAAGAAGAAAAAGAAGAAGAAGAAGAAGAAGAAGAAATGTTTACTGATGAATTGCCATGGGATGATAAATTGTCTTAAACTGCTTCCCGTATCTGCCATGGGCTTATATGCAGTAGTTTTTCCTAAGCTACCGCCTTTCCGATTTGATCAAAATAAAGCCTTTAATGGAGCCCTT
>JACEFZ010022487.1:0-23021 GCA_014155875.1 Cepaea nemoralis | reverse complement strand
TAAAAAAGAAATGAAGAAAATCCAAGACTAAAGTAGGTGTTAAAGCTGCTCTAGATTTTATTAGAAAGCAGCAAGTCAAATGGTTTGGCCATGCAAGTAGGCTACCAGTCAACAGCATGCCACAACAAGCAATGATGTACAGACCAGATGGAAACAGAGGAAGAGGCCGACCACGTAAACGTTGGACTGAGGGAATAACAGAATCCATGGGAATGTCGATATACGAAGCCCATAACCGGGCACTCTCACGAAGTTTATACTTCACCTCGACACCGCAAGGTACAAGAGGAACATGATGATGAGATGATGATGATGAGAATCCTTTTCAAAGTGTTTAGAACTGTCTTCATATTATGTACCATTGTGTTCTTGTAATAGTTTCTTGCAATATCTTTGAATTGTTCGAAGTTCATACAAGAGACACCACTGCAGATATAAACAATCTATTTCAAGAGAGAGAAAGAAGAGTTCTTGGTTTCCGAAATCCTACTATTTAAAGCTCTTGTTATAATCTAGTTCATACATAAATACGCATGCAATGTTTGGCGTTCATGGAAGTTGAAGAAATAAGTAGGAATTAGATGAGGCACTAACAAACATACACATTGAATGCTATAGCTACCGCCGGGATTCGAACTTGTCACTTCCACATGACGACGGCGCCTCGTTGCAGAAACACATGTATATCGACATCAGATCAACTAGACACACCTGAGAAAGGCGTCTTCATTAGCCAGGTATATTCTCCGCGTGTACCCATAACTATGGAATACGGACATAATTCGTATCTACTAATTGAAATAGCGCCATACATCTCATACATTTATATGAAACCAGCATAGATAAAATAACAAACACACAAACACATCGGACTGCAATGCTTTGTCCATAATATTAATGAACATTTAAAGAAGAGTTATGATTGGTCGGTTCCAGTGTTGTACACGTATTACACAAACATATCAAATGGGGAATCCTTTGAGGTTATTAAGACAATTCATGAATAAACACGCATGTATTGTTTGGCAATCATAGAATTAGGGATTAGTGAGAGTCTCTGTGGGGAAGTGGTCAAGCCATTTGACTCGTGTTCCGAAGGTTGTGGGTTCGATTCCGGGCAGCGTCCTTCGGTTTACGAGTTAAATGTTTCGGAGACTCCTGTGGGTCGTCGCTAAATGCTACGGAGTTCGTGCTTTGTGCGACGCTTTCCGTGCTGCGGAAAGAGACCGAGCCAGATGGGATAAAACCCGGTGCAATGAAGTCGACTTTTAAGAGTCTTTTTAAAGAACTTTTAAGAATTAGGGATTAGAGGGCGCACTAACAAACATAAAAATTGAAGGCTATAGTTACCGACAGGATTCGAACCTGACACCTCCAAGTGACGACAGTGTCTCACTGCAGGAACAATAATGTTAAATTAAACCAGAGTAGGTCAAATAACAAATAGATAAACACATCAGACCGTAATACTGTTTCCAGTATAATTTTTTTTTCCGCATATCCTTTACAGGACATCGCTGTCAACATCAGCATCTTTCAGCTGATTGTTGATTTCTTAACAAGATTACGCTCAGTAGTTTGCCATTGCTTCCTGAGCGGCCGGCTCACATACCCCGTAAGTCACCAACAATAAAACTAATTGACAACTGACAAAGTTGATGTGAAAATAGCAAGAGGAAGGCAGCGGTAAATATCTGAATGGCTTGACCACATAGCGTATTTGGGACAAGAAGTCAGACCGAATTCTTCTTCTTCGTTCATCCGGAGTTTTTTTTTTCGGACGTGATTGCGTTGTGCCTGTTTACAGCAGAGCTGCGTTCTTGCGCCGTTAGGCCGACACATCCGACTTCTGCGGGCATTTGTTGACCGGGTTAACCTTCCCGGGGGTTTCTTAGGACGTTAGACTCACTGTTGTGGTGTTATCTCCCATCCCATCTTGGCCCATATAGAACAGCCAAAGGCATCCTGGTCAACCATCAAGGGAAGGCAGGGGCAGACCATGGGCATTCCCCGCCATCCAAGGAGGCTTCCATAATTGCAGAGCCATCACACAGCGCTCTGGTACTGGGCTCACCCAAGGAATCGTCACGTCCTGCACATGGCTGCTTAGCCTCACTTCCGTATATTGGGTCTTCCGTTCACCATAGGCTGTTCTTCCAGAAGCCAGAAGAATGCAGTTTGCAGATGACATCCACTCAGTGAGCTTTCGATTCGGACTTTCCACGTAATGGATTTACTATCCGAGCAATATTCCATTTTGTGCCACTAGGACACTTTTTCCACCTTTTATGAAGCCCACACAGTGAGCTTTCGATTCGGACTTTCCACGTAATGGATTTGCTATCCGAGCAATATTCAATTTTGTGCCACAAGGACACTTTTTCCACCTTTTATGAAGCCCACACAGTGACCTTTCGATTCGGACTTTCCACGTAATGGATTTGCTGTCCAAGCAATATTCCATTTCATGCCTCTGGGAGGCTTGTGTAACCGACATGCCTGTGGTATGAAGTGTGGCAGTCTAAATACTTCTTCATGTACATTTAAATGTCAACCTGAATACAGTTAAAGTAAGCTGCAGTCGACTTGAGCTTGTTGATATCTCCATAGAGCTTGTCCTCGAATGAAGCAGGTGTGGGCCAAAATATCTTTCTCTGTTCTGCATATATTGTGCACTCTTGCAGCAAATGTTTAGCTGTCATTTTACCAGTTCCACAATTACATTCATCTGTATCTCCTATCTTTAGTTTGTTGAACAAGTGGTATTTCAGCCTGTTATGTCCTGTGCGGAGTCTGAAGATTGTTACTTGTTCTCTTCGGTCGAGTTTGTAATATGCATCATCCTTCTGGTGGCCTGAATGCTCTGATTCCCATTTGGTTCTATAAGTGCTTTTTATCAACCTCTTTGCCTCATTATAGGTTATGTCTATGTCAGGCTGTGGTAGTCGTCCGCCCTCTTTTGCCAGTCTGTCAGCCTCTTTATTTCCAGGTATACTACAATGTGATGGGATCCACTGTATTACAACTTTTTGGGATTTCTGGCATAGCCCATGGAGTGCTGCTCTTAGGTCAGCTATTTCTGTGCTGGTATTGCTCTTCAGTGTTGAGACAGCTGACTTTGCATCTGTGAAGATAGCTATTTGCTTCTCTTTATTTTCCTCCATCAAGAGCATTTCTGCTGCAGTTTTCAGAGCCTCTACCTCCGCTTTGAAGTTACTTGAAAACTTTCCAGTTGCCACTGAATTTGTTTTTCTCACTCCATTTTTTAAATTTAGGAGAATTCCTCCTCCTCCATTTTTAATTGAATCTTTGGCTGATCCATCTGTATATGCATGGGTCCAATTGCTGCTTGGGTAATGTTCTTTTATGTAGTTTAGGGTTATTTCTCTTCTTTCGGTTTCATGCTGAGTGTTCTTTTTCTCAATACCAGGAATGTTTTCTATCATCTCAGGCAGTTGCTGCTGTCTCCAAGCTGGGAACTTGTCTGCATTGTAAATGGGTCTGACTGTTGACATGTTAAGTATGGGATCTGCCCTAATCTTTCGTTTTGCAGTTTCTACAAAGTTGGTGCTTCAGTCTTCCCTTTCCAAAACCACTAAACCTTTTATACATAGGGTGGTCTGTCAATCTTCTAAATTTTTCAGCTTGTTGCTGGGCTCTGCTATCTCTTCTATCATGCATTGGTTGTAAACAAGTGATCTTTTCTAATTCATTAATAGGCGTTGTCTTCAGGCTTCCAGTTATGATTCGCATTCCTTGATTTTGGACTCTACTTATTTTGTTAAAGTTTGACTTAGCTGCTGTTGCCCAAGCTGCAATGCCATATTCCAGTACTGGCCTCACCCGTCCAGTATATAACTTCTTGAGAACTTTCTCATCTGCTCCCCACGTTGTACCAGCAAGCTTTTTCATGATTGCCATTCTTTGCCTTGCTCTTGTTCGATTTTTCTCAACCTGTGTTTTCCATGTCAGGCGACGATCAAATGTGACTCCTAGATAGTTTGGATTTTCTTCATGGCGCAATATTTTTCCATTCAATACCAGCTTAGGTTGCTGAGTTTTAGTTGAGAGGGAGAACACTGTGCATGTTGTTTTCTCCTCACTTATCTTCACTAGCCATGATTTTGACCAGTCCTCTAGCGCTAATAGGGCTTGCTGTATTCTGCTGTTAGCTGTACTAATATATTCTTCAGATGTCCATATGGCTAGGTCATCTGCAAAGGATGATGTGTGTACTCTGGCTGGAAAATTGTCTGTGATGTCGTTTATATATGCTAGGAATAATGTTGGTGAAAGAACTCATCCTTGGGGGACACCTTGCTCCAACAGCATCATTTTGCTGGTTTGTCCTTGTACTTTTGTCCTGGCAGTTCTGTTCTCAAGGTAGTGGCTGATCCAATTGTACATTTTCCCACAAACATGCATATTTTGCAGTTTTACTTTCAGTCCTTCCTTCCATACTTTATCAAATCCTTTTTCTAAATCTACCCAGACCGCTAGTGTGTGCTTTTTCTCTTGGAAGGCATCCTCTATTTCCTGAGCTATATAGGTTATTTGATCTTCAGTGGATCTGTACTTTCTGAATCCTGCTTGGTGTGGTGTTAAGAGTTGGTTTTCTTCCAGATGCCATGTTAGCCTGCCATTGATAATGCGTTCCATTAATTTTCCTACACAGCTAAGTAGACTGATAGGTCGATAGCCATTTGGTTCTTCCAGGTCTTTTCCTTTCTTTGGGACTGGTATTAGTATAGCTTCCTTCCATGCCTGTGGGACTATTCCCCTCTTCCAGCTGTAATTTAGGACTGCTAGTAGTTTCTTTTTTGCCTTAGTGCCTAGTTCTATTAGCATTTCATTTGTGATTCCATCCTTTCCTGGTGATTTCTTCTTTTTTAGGGTATTCATTGCCTGTTCCATTTCTTCCATTGTTAGATTTGCCATCATATATTCTGCTGCTGTCTCTGTATTTCTATGATGTATCTGTTTATCTTTGATTGCTTTCTTCTGTTCGGTTGTAATATCAATGTGGTAAGCACTGGCATAGTGTTCCATTAGTGCATTTGCAGCCTTTTTTCCTGTAAGCAAGGCATTTCCTTGTTTAATTGTTATTTGTTTGTTTCTAGGTCCTTCTTTGTTCATGGCTTTCACTAGTTTCCATAGTTTGTTTCCATCCCTGTCAAAATTCAGGTTTTCTGTTTTTTCCTCAAACAATCTCTTGTTGTTTGATTTACTGTTCTTTTATATTTTGCTGAGATGGCTTTGAGAGAGATGTTCGCTTCAGTTGTTTGTTCTCTCTCTGCGGTCTTCCTAGCATCTTCAACTTTGTCCTCCAAAATTTGTAGTTCTTCAGTCCAGTATGGTTTTTAATTTTTCCTCGCTCCTCTTGGAATAGACTCAGTGGCCGCCTGTATTATTGCTCTGTTTAGACTTTCCACCATTTGCTTCATGTTGCCATATCGTGTATTTATGTTTTCACAATATTTGTCTGTTAGTATGGCAAATCTGTCCCAATCTGCTCGTTTGTAATTCCAGCGGGGCAAAGGCTTTTGCTCCTGTGGAACATACTCCATATTCATTACAAGCTTGATTGGTCTGTGGTTACTACCTGCTAATTGGTCAAGCACGTGGCGATCGATTTTGTGGAGGATGTCTCCTGTGCAGAAAGCTAGGTCTGGAGTAGAAGTGGTAATCCATCTTCTGGAGTAGAAGCTCGGTGTGTCATCCACTTTGTTGAGTAGATGGAGATTTGAGTCTATTTCCCAGTCCTCCACTTCATCTCCTCTTTTGTCAGTATCTGGGTATCCCCATCTTTCTGAACGGCTATTAAAGTCTCCGACAACAATGCAATTTGTGTCAGTTATTTTCATGTTTGAGAGTATAAGATCCTTATCTGCCGGGCTATACAGATTGTAAATTCTTATTTTCACGTCCTTTATCATTATATCAACACCTATAATTTCCGTTTGGTTGTCAGAGATCACAGATACTTCGCTGCAAGGTATTGTATTTCGTGTAAGTATTACAACTCCTCCTTTGTGTCCTTTGCGGTCGAAACGTGTGGCCTGATATCCCTCGACTGAAAATGTGCGATTAGCGTTGAGGTGTGTCTCTTGAATGCATGCCACATCTATTCTATCTTTATGAAGACGCTGTATTAGGGAGGATTTCTTGTTATAAACTCCTTCGGCATTCCACTGTAATATGTTGAGTGTCCGGGGTGTTTGGTCAATAGCTCTTAACCTACTCCTCTGTGCCTTGACTCCACAGCACAGGGTGGACCCCCTCGAGGCAGGGGGCCCGGCATTATCACCGCCTGATGGGACTTCACGGGATTAGCACCATAACGATTAATTTTAATTTGTGACATCATGAATTAAGTTACGTTGCACTGCTTTGTCAAGCCTGTGGCCCAGTACATCCGATTTCGACAAGCATTTGTTCGGGGTGCTTTCCCTAGCCTTTGACTGTCCCCAGTCTACCTACAAGGCAGCAGGTTTGTGTGTCACTTGGTCTGGTCCCTCTCCCTTGACCTGTCCGACATGGGTGACCCTACCAGTAGCTGTGCTACCGTCGGCATAGCTCTTGGGGTCATTGGAATACACAAGCCCCTCTACCTCGACAAGGTGGACACACGGTAGAGGGGGGACCGAATTCAAAACTCCTATGACCTTTTGAGATGGCGAACATTGACCGTCCACGCCAAACGACATGGCACATGAGGATGAAGATCAAACTGTGCACATTTTACTAATGATTTAAAATACCCATTCAAACAAGGCAGTGCCGAAACGTGATCGCCCCTTTTCAGCCCGCCAGACATGTTATCGCTTGAATAACAGTTTAACAAACATTGGGAGATGATTTCAAACACGACATAAGGGAAGACAAAAATAAATCTGATATTTTCCCCCGTGAATTGAGCTGACAATTTTACTGGCAATCAGGAAATGAAGCCTTGCGCATGCGCTATCTTGTACGCCATCTTGACACAATGACCGTAAATTTTGTTGTGAATTCAATCCCCAAGAGAGCGTAAATTAAACTTGTTACTTTTTAAATAGCTGCCTGCTATTCTTACATTTTCATGCCATTTGCATTCATTTTGCTAGAATCTCTTGATTTTCTACACATGTTTGAAGTTATTTTTAAGTTCTTGAGCGAGTCATCATCTTTGGCAGTGAATGCAGACAGATGAGCAAAAGGAAAACAGATCTATTAGATAATAATACACGCGGAGATGGCTGCTAAAGTGTACACTGATGGATTAGGGATGTGTAGAAGGAAGACAGGATGGCGCTTCTCGGTTCGATTGAGACGTTAGGTTTTTGTTAAGCTGAGACGAGCATGGAAAACACAGTCATGAAATCAAAATTGATATAGAGGCTATATTTCTCTACAGTCTTGGGGTGAAGAATGAGTAATTCACAAGCTCTTCTTTATAACTAACAATGAACAAGTAGTATAATATAAGTTTCCGTTCATTGAGCATTGAAGCTGCGGAAGATACCACGAAACAAAACAAATAACCCGATGAACCTAGGATAGCGATATATTGTCCTTATTACCAAATGGGAGGTCATATTTGGCGATATATTATCCCTCGGCAGTAAACCAGATAAAATCACAACATGTGACTGAGAATCTCGTCAAATTGAAACGCATGCAGACACAAGTTTTCGTTGTTTTGTCTTGTAATGTGCTTGTGGCAATTACGTCCTTATCTTTCCTTATTTGTAGTTTGTAATGCTGCTCCGTGGCGAAGGGTTGCGGACGCAGTTCGTGATTCCGCATACCCGCGTTCAGATCGACCGTGGGAGATATGACAGAGCGTGAGAGGCAGAGACAGAGACACAGGGGTAGAGAGAGATAGATCCAGAGAAAGAGAACGAGATAGAGGAAGAACGAGACAGGGAGAGAAGGGAAAAGAAACACACAGAGAGACAGTGCGAGAGAGACAGAAACAGAGAAATAGAGACAGAGAGAAACACAGAGAGAGAGACAGACAAAGAGACAGAAATAGAGAGAGAGAGAGAGAGAGAGAGAGAGAGAGAGAGAGAGAGAGAGAGAGAGAAAGAGAGAGAGAGAAAAACTTTAAGCGCGTGTACTAAGAGTTAAAACAGAATTACCCAGCGTGGGGTTCGGAGTTAAGTAGAACATTTTTTTTTAATTTAAAAAAAATCTTCTCTTCATTGTTATCATTTTTCATCCCGTTCCAATGCCTTAATGTACTCATTGTAGTGTATTCCCCGTGATTATATGTTGTATTTTGTATATGTATTTGTTTGCTGATGAAGGATGGTCGCCGCAATGTCCTTTGTTTTCCGTAATTGTGTTCTGTAAAGCTACATTACTTTATTTTATATTGACTAAATACAAGCACGATGAAAAACAAGACAAGCATTCTCTCTACCGTTTCCCTTTTTCATTATTGTGCATGTTTAATAATTCTAACAGATCTTAGCGCAGTTATTTAAGTTTCTGTTTGTTTATGTCTTTGCTTGCTGATGATGGTTTTGTCTCCAGAATGGTTCCTTTTTCTTGGTTATTGTATTCTCTAAATAAAAGGCTGACTATTTCCAATGTATATTGTTCTTGCAATCATTATTCTTTCATGGCTTTGCTGAAGTTAACTCAACTTCATTATGTCTTCTAAAATATAAATTCTAAAAAATACCGTGTTCTATGCTTTCGCTTCGTATTACAGACCGCCTTTAGTTGGTTTTCATACAATGATATGAGTGCCGGTCGTTCATAAAGCAATGGAAAACTTCTTAAGCTTGCCAAGAAATCACAAAGAAAAATACTGGGGTTGACTGCGACGTCCTGTAGAGAATATGTAATTAACTTAACTTCGTCCTTCGGCGTAACGGCAAATGTTTTGACTCCCACTCTGCTTTCTCTTCGTGTTTCTCTGGATGAGCTTAAAAGAATAACAACGCCGTTTATGCGTCCATGCCCATGTTGTCCCTGTCTGCTGACAATGCCTTCATTCTCTCTCCCTCTCTTTCTGTCTCCGTGTGTAAATATGAACATCCGGAGAAAGCAAATTATGTTTTTCTTTCGCAGCTGTCCCTGGCTGACAATCATTGGAGTGACGCATTTTCTCCCTTCCTGTCTAGCGGTGCCTTCGTGAACAAACACAGACTTGAATCTAAAGAGAAAGTGTTTCTAAACATATATGCATATGTCCGGTTGTCTGTCTATCTGCTTGTTTGTATGTTTGTATGTCTGTGTATGCGGGTATGTAGGTCTATGACTATAAATAAGAAAAGTAACTGCTTCAGAAGGATTTAACAATAGGTCATAGAAACAGTCAGGTGCTTGTTAAATCCTGAGAGATACTACACGCAGACACAGTTCGTTGTAAGGTATGAACAGACTGTATCTGGTAGTATCTCTCACTGTTTTGGCAGGAGTTACACGCACCTGTCTCTATGTCGTAGTATTTCTTACTTATGTCTGTCTCTGAAAGTTAGTGTCTGTCTGTATGTCTGTCAGTGTATGTGTTGATAGGTGGGGATGTGTGAGTGGGTGGGGGATGTGTGGGTGGGGGTGTGTATGGGTGGCGATGTGTGGGTGGGAGGTGTTTGAGTGAGTGGGGGTGGATGGGTGTTGGTGGGTAGTGGGATGTGTGGATGGGTGGGGATGTGTGTGTGGGTGGGGGATATGTGGGTAGGTGAGAGGGGAAGATTATGTGTTTGTGGTGGGAGATGTTTGTGGGTGGATGGGGAATCTGTGTGTGGGTGGGGGATGTGTGTGTGGGTGGCTTGGGATGTGTGTATGGGTGCGGGATGTGTGTGTGTGGATGCAGTTTGTGTGGCTTGGTGGGGGAATGTGTGTGTGGGGGATGTGTGGCTGGGGGATGTGTGGTTGGAGGATATGTGGTTGGGGGAATGTGTGTTTGGCTGGGTGGTTGAAGGATGTGTGGGTGGGTGGGTGGATCATGTGTGGGTGAGTGAGCGTGTGTGTGTGGGTTGGGGGATGAGCGGAGGATGTGTGTGTAGGTGGGAGATGTGTGGGTGGGCGGGGAATTGTATTGTGCATCGGGGTGTATGTGGGTGGGTGTGTGTGGGTGGGGATGTGTGTGGGGGGGTGGGCGGTGGGGGTATGTGTCTCAAAACATGGTAATATGCATTATGTTTACAACATTCATTTGACAGTGTTTTTTTTTCCCTATGTGAATGTATCATGCATTATTGTTGAAAGAAAGATGAATGATTGGAAGGGCCGAATGTAAGACAGACCTGCGTGCCCAATGTGTGGCCCTTTGAAAATAACGTTAAATCAAATCAAATCAAATCCCTTATATGCCTGTCTTTGTATTTGTGGGGAGTTGAATGGTCTCGAGGTAAAGTTTCCGCCTCGAGTGCTGGAGGTCCCGGGTTCAAGCCCCGGTGAGGGCCGGGATTTTTTCACGTGGACTTCTAGTAACAAAATTTCCCCTGGTCTCTGGGTAGTGAGATCGGACGCCCGTGTGTATTGTTGTTCACGTAAAACATCCCTTGGCAGTTTGAAATCGAAAAAGAGTGGCCTAATGGCGCTGTCCGGGCAAAATTTCTAGTTAAAAATCTACCCAAAGTATGTCAGGATCCTCGCCGGTGCTACGGAGTTAGTGCACTGAGCTGAGTTTTTCCGGACTCAGGCTTGAGTTAGGAGTAGAAAGGAGCACTTATGGGTTACACCCGTGTACCGTGATGTTGGTCCGTCGGCTAAACTAAACTAAACTAAACTTTGCATTTGTAAGTCTATACATCTGTATTTGTCTGTCTACATCTGTCACTTAATCATGGCTGTCTTTGTATGTGTAAGTCTGTGTCTGTCTATACATCTGTAACTTAATCATGTCTGTCTCTGTATGTGTAAGTCTGTGTCTGTCTATACTTGTGTCACTTAATCATGTCTATTTCTGTATGTGTAAGTCTGTCTGTTTGTGTGGCTGTCACGGGATACTGCGAGTTTAGTGATTCCCCGATAAACTAATATATAAAATTACTTGCAATGTATGAGAATGGGAAAATTATTGACAGTTAGTCAGAATAACAATCGAGTACTTCAGTCTGAGGTGAGGACAAATGGACGGTCATTGACCGAATAGTATAGAAGTAAGATACAGTTGTGAGGGGTCATTGACTGCCGATTTCACCGGACAAAACAACGCGGAGACATCGGGTTGTGGAACACACGAAGACGTTGATCAAAGAGTTAAAACTCTTTGATGTACAATGAGTGAGGAACGCGGGACTCAACGGAGGAGCCGAAACGGAGCGGCAACGAACGAATACGTGACTTCACAAACCTTTGATGGGGGAATCACGGCAAATTTGATTGTTGATCAAAAGAAACGGAGAATTGGAAACTGAGTATAAATAGTTGGAAACTTGGTTTTGTGTTTAGTGTGCTACCAAACTAGACGGAGAATGGATCTATGCGTCCTTAATAGAATAGAAATATAGGTCCCTAATTGTTTAGAGGCGATGGGACCTTGGTGCTTATGTGCTTGTGTATTTCGATTCATGGACTAACATAGATAATATAAGGTAATCTAGCTTTAGCTTAGTAATCTAGCATAGTGAACTAGGGGTCTGTGCTTTGCTGTTACCATTTCCTTCTTTTAGCTAATCGTTTAGACTTTAGTGAACTCATCTGTCTTATGTCAGAGTATCTTTCGGAAGCGTCTTAGTACGGCCGGGAGACATGCTCTCACATAAGAATTAGTCGGAAGCAGACTAATATCACCTGGTTATATATCACCCACAGGTTCTACGAAAAACTCCTGACAGGTTCAGAGAAGATTAAAGAAATTAACTTCACTTGTGCGGAGATAAAGTACCTCACTAGAACCACTAAGAACATAGACACATTCTAATCGTGAGACGAGATACCCAATCGCCCATAAAGGAACTCTGTATAAATAAAAGAATATCCAGGTAAAGAAAGTAAATGGAAAAAACGTTAAACTGCTGAAGGCAGAGAGACATAAAACTGCATACATTTGCACTGTAGACTAATATAAAAGAAACAATGGATAATTCACGAACAGTTTCCATGCTTACCAAACGTGTTAATTTACTAACTGGAGACAGTGTGTAGAACATTTATAGTAGATCTAGACAGTGTTAGACAGTGGTGATGTGTTTTCAGTGATGGATTTTATTAACGTCCAAAAAGGGAAATCTGTCTACTTCAGAGACTTATCCGTAATCGCATTATATTCATGGTGATGAGACGTTGAACATTTTCTAAAGATTGGATTACGTCCAGACTCAGGCGGAACGGAGCATCCAGGGTGAGAGCTGTCCATATATGTGTGATGTCTTGTTGCATGGCCGTATAAGGATGGGAGATATGATACGGCACATACGAATTCCAGAGTCCTATCTCGCACTCACAATAGAAGACACTACCAACTACATATACACATTCAATACATACAACTGACATAGTTTTCAGCAATAAATATTTTATTAATTGTTGGAGGAAACTGTTGTCAGGGTATGTTATGAAAGAATAAGAGAGAGAGAGAGAGAGAGAGAGAGAGAGAGAGAGAGAGAGAGAGAGAGAGAGAGAGAGAGAGAGAGAGAGAGAGTAGAAGACAGAACGGGGGAGTGTAGACAAAGGTCTGACAATAGTTCCATAGTAGAAGAAGGATCTTAAAGGTGTGCTTGTTGATTCCACGTTTCCCCCAGGGACGACAAGCGACAGTGGCTAACCCGTAATATGTCAGTTTGACTGCATGCCTTTCGACTGCCCACCTGCCTGTTTGCCTACCTGCATGTCTATCTCTACATCTCTCTCTCTCTTTCTCTCTCTCTCTCTCTCTCTCTCTCTCTCTCTCTCCGCTCGCCCATCTGTCTCTTTCTCCGCTCGCCCATCTGTCTCTCTCTTCGCTCGCCCATCTCTCTCTCTCTCCGTTCTCCCATCTGTCTCTCTCTCTTCGTTCACCCATCTGTCTATCTCTCTCTCTCTGCTCGCCCATACGTCTCTCTCCGCTCACCCATCTGTATCTCTCTCTCTCTCTGCTAGCCCATCTGTCTCTCACTCCGCTAGCCCATCTGTCTCTCTTTGCTCGTCCATTTGCCTCTCTCTCCGCTCTCCCATCTGTCTCTCTCTCTGCTCTCCCATCTGTCTCTCTCTCTGCTCTCCCATCTTTCTCTCTCCGCTCTTCCATCTGTCTCTCTCTCCGCTCGTCTATTTGCCTCTCTCTCTCTCTCTCTCTCTGCCCTCCCATTTATCTCTCTCTCTGCTCGCACATATGGCTCTATCTCTCTCCGCTCGCCCATCTGTCTCTATCTCCACACTCCCATCTGTCTCTCTCTCTTTGTTCGCCCATCTGTCTATCTCTCTCTGCTCGCCCATACGTCTCTCTCTCCGCTCGCCCATCTGTATCTCTCTCTCCGCTAGCCCATCTGTCTCTTTCTCTCCGCTAGCCCATCTGTCTCTCTCTCTCTCTCTCTCTCCGCTAGCCCATCTGTAACTCTCTCCGCTCGTCCATTTGCCTCTCTCTCTCCACTCTCCCATTTGTCTCTCTCTGCTCTCCCATCTGTCTCTCTCTCTGCTCACCCATCTATCTTTCTTCCATCTGTCTCTTTCTCCGCTCGCCCATCTGTCGCTCTCTCCGCTAGCCCATCTGTCTCTCTCTCTTCGCTCGTCCATTTGCCTCTCTCTCTACGCTCTCCCATCTGTCTCTCTCTCTGCTAGCCCATCTGTCTCTCTCCGCTCGTCCATTTGCCTCTCTCTCTCCGCTCTCCCATCTGTCTCTCTCTCTGCTCTCCCATCTGTCTCTCTCTCTGCTCGCCCATCTATCTTTCTCCGCTCTCCCATCTGTCTGTCTCTCTCTCTCTCTCTCTCTCTCTCTCTCTCTCTCTCTCTCTCTCTCCGCACGCCCATCTGTCTCTCTCTCCGCTTGCCCATCTGTCCGTGAGTCTGTACGACATTTTGCAGCTGTGCTAGTTTCCTAGTTACTAAGAATGCCGGATTCTTCTTTAGGAGACCCGGATACATAGAAATCTCTATTTTATGTTCATTCCTAACTTTATTTTCGTACTTATTCCCTGACTATCCTTCATACGTTAGCCAACATTTCAAGATTAACAAATTTTATAATGTTCCAGCTACTTTCACTGGACTCTGTTCTCTTATCAATTTGTCCTAGACAAATAATTCTCATACATGATTACTTCCTCCCTTTTGATATGACTCCGTCTCTCTCTCTCTCTCTCTCTCTCTCTCTCTCTCTCTCTCTCTCTCTCTCTCTCTCTCTCTCTCTCTGTCTCTCTGTCTCTATATCTCTTTCTCTCTTCTTGTGTCTGTACTGTCTGAAGTACTAAGCAGCTGTAATGTATTTAATTTCTTCCACTCGGCTTATCCTATCTCTTTCTCTCTCTCTCACACTCTCTCATTCTCTCCATCTCTCCCACTCGATATGACTTTCCTCTGGTTTCACTCATCTCATCATGTTCCTCTTGGACCTTGCGGTGTCGAGGTGAAGTATAAACTTCGTGAGAGTGCCCGATTATGGGCTTCATATATCGATATTCCCATGGACTCTGCTATTCCCTCCGTCCAACGTTTACGTGGTCGGCCTCTTCCTCTGTTTCCATCTGGTATGTACATTATTGCTTGTTGTGGTATGCTGTTGACTGGTAACCTACTTGCATGGCCAAACCATTTGACTTGCTGCTTTCTAATAAAATCTAGTGCTGCTTTAACCCCCACTTTAGTCCTGATTTCTTCATTTCTGATCTTATCTCTTCTTGATACGTTGAGTATTGGTCCAGGTTTCACTGTGTAGTTTTATTAAAGGGACAACTTTCTCTAGTATGGCTCCTTTCTTCCTCTTTACCCTTCTGCGTGTTTTCTCTCTGTCTCTATCGCCTCTCTCTCCCTCTGTGTGTGTGTGTGTGTGTGTGTGTGGTGAGTGTGTGTGTGTGTGTGTGTGGTGAGTGAGTGTGTGTGTGTGTGTGTGTGTGTGTGTGTGTGTGTGTGATAGAAGGGTAGAATGTTAGACGAGCCTGCATGCCCAATTCTTAACGTTGTAAAAGTTAAGTTTGTTTATTCGTTCGTTCGTTCTCTCTCCCACTCTCTCATATCTCTCTTACCCCCATCCCCCCTCTCTCTCTCTCTCTCTCTCTCTCTCTCTCTCTCTCTCTCTTGACACTGTGTGCAATCTCAAGGAAACAGTAATTCTAACATTGCTCATTCTCTCCTCTTCACTTATCTCTCCCCATCTCTATATCTCTTTTTCTGTCTCTCTCCCGCCGTGTCTATATGCTTAATCGCCCATCACAGTCGGCGGGCCACGCGATGATGAGGACGATACATTATTACCTTCACTCGTGTTGCCCCTGACAAAGAATATTTTAAAATAATACACGGCTTTCCTGTGATAAAATAGGAATGTTTGTCATGGACAATTTCACAATCATCATCGTTATCATCATGTGTCGTGCCGGTCAGCGAAGGAGGTCATGTTTCGTCATCCCAATCGATCATCAGAGTCGTGGACCAGCTCTGTGTTATTGTCCCCACCATGCCATATGGACAAGCCATCCAGATATTTACTTCTCTGCCTTCTCCCTGTTGGTTTTATACCCTTCAATCTTGCCAGTTGCCACCAAGTTCTCTAGTTTATTTCTTCTCATAATATGCCCAAAAATGTTGACTGTCTACATCTAATTTCTCTAATCAGTTTGCCTCTTGTAGGACTTGCTCATTGGTTTGCCATTGTCTGTCCACGGTAATCTTTGAATGTTCCCCAGAAACCACTCCAAGCTCCACTTGGATATGTTTGACAACCCATCTGATCGTCTTCCAACTCTGATGTCTTTCTCCTCACTCTTTTTCTCGGCTATCTTGACTCTTGTCTGTGGTGGGTTGTCGTCAGTCTTCCTCGTGGTAGCTTCATTTGAGGTTACTGTAGATTCTGGTTCTTTGCTGCAGCTCACAGGCAGGTTCTCTCCTCTCGTCTTCTTTAAGATCTTGGCGGTCGCCGCGCTGTTAATCTTGTATGTCGGACGTCTTCTGGTGTTGGTCTTGCGACGTGCCATTTTCTCCCCCGTATCAGGTTTCTTGAACAGTTTGGGTGACTTGTTCTCGATAGCGCTCCGCAGTTGCGAATGATGGAGTGCTAGCCCATCTGTCTCTCTTTGCTCGTCCATTTGCCTCTCTCTCCGCTCTCCCATCTGTCTCTCTCTCTCTGCTCTCCCATCTTTCTCTCTCCGCTCTTCCATCTGTCTCTCTCTCCGCTCGTCTATTTGCCTCTCTCTCTCTGTCTGCCCTCCCATTTATCTCTCTCTCTGCTCGCACATATGGCTCTATCTCTCTCCGCTCGTCCATCTGTCTCTATCTCCACACTCCCATGTGTCTCTCTCTCTCTCTCTTTGTTCGCCCATCTGTCTATCTCTCTCCGCTCGCCCATCTGTATCTCTCTCTCCGCTAGCCCATCTGTCTCTTTCTCTCCGACTGGGAAGTTTCATGGAAAAACGAAATAGAGGGAAAGATTCTCGACAGTCCTTTATCAAGAGATGATAAAATATCAGCAGGGCAATTGACATATTCTATTGGGGAAATCACTAGATGTGGCGAGGCATTAAAACTGGCGCCAGTACAAGGTAAGTGCTCTAGTGTCTATCCCTCAAGTGAGACCATACAGGGGTGGAGTTATACCTCTCCACGTCTCTGTTCACAACCCATACATGCCTTTAAGCGTAGGTGTGGGGAGCCCAAGCTGGCTGTCCAAGGCCAGATGTGTTGCTGTGTTTGCGTCGTATCCGTGTTTTGTTTATCTCCCCTTGATGTCTACCCATTTCATCCATCCCTGGTTCAATATCTAGGCATGATTAGATTGCATGCATTTGTCGGTAGTTGATCTGGTTTCATTCTCATAAAATTTCTAAACTACTTTATTTGTCGTAGGTCGATGAATTAGATTGATATTATTATCATCATCATCATATTGTGCCATGCCGGTAGGCGCGTAGGCGGCCCTGTGTAAGCGGCCAGGGTTCGCTCGACCCTATGTAAGCGGCCAGGGTTCGCTGGGCCTTGTGTAAGCGGCCAGGGTTCGCCGGGCACTGTGTAAGCGGCCAGGGTTCGCTGGGCCCTGTGTAAGCGGCCAGGGTACGCTGGGCCCTGTGTAAGCGGCCAGGGTTCGCTGGGCCCTGTGTAAGCGGTCAGGGTTCGCTGGGCCCTGTGTAAGCGGCCAGGGTTCGCTCGACCCTATTTAAGCGGCCAGGGTTCGCTGGGCCCTGTGTAAGCGGCCAGGGTTCGCTGGGCCCTGTGTAAGCGGCCAGGGTTCGCTGGGCCCTGTGTAAGCGGCCAGGGTTCGCTGGGCCCTGTGTAAGCGGCCAGGGTTCGCTGGGCCCTGTGTAAGCGGCCAGGGTTCGCTGGGCCCTGTGTAAGCGGCCAAGATTCGCTGGGCCCTGTGTAAATGGTCAGGGTTCACTCTGTCCTGTGTAAGCGGCCATAATTCACTCGGCCCTGTGTAAGCGGTCATGGTTCACTCGGTCCTGTGTAAGCACTCAGGGTTCACTCTGCCCTATGTAAGCGGTCAGGGTTCACTCTGCCCTGTGTAAGCACTCAGGGTTCACTCTGCCCTATGTAAGCGGTCAGGGTTCACTCTGCCCTGTGTAAGCACTCAGGGTTCACTCTGCCCTATGTAAGCGGTCAGGGTTCGCTCTGCCCTGTGTAAGCGGCTAGGGTTCACTACCTCACACGATCGCCCGTGTCTTTGATCACATCTGTGTTCGTGTCTCGATTATACCATGAGGCTAAATCATCTCATCATCATCAAGTGCCCTGCCAGCTGGCGTAGACGTTCATTTCTCTCCGCATATCACGATCTTTAGTGTTCTGAATCAACTCTGCTGATGATACTCCTCCATGCTACTGTCTCAGTCCATCCAGCCTCATTTTCCTTGTCTGCCTCTACCTCTCTTCCCCTCGATCTTTCCAGCTGTCACGATGTTCTCCAATGCCTCTCTTCTCATCACATGACCCAAGAAGGTCATGTGTCTCTGTCTTATTGTTATATACGATGTGCTAGTTTCATTAGCCTCTTTCAGGCAGTCGGCGTTAGTTACTCAAAGCAGTCCAAGGAATTCCCAACATTCTCCATGTAGGTAGTTATATCTTTGCCTTCCCCTAGCTCTGTTCCCATCAGGCTGGCCAGTTGTCATTAAGTTTTCGAGTTCTTTTCTCCTTATTACGTGCATAAAACATCTTGACTGTCCTATAATATTTTTCATGTCATCCTTTCACGTTCTAACTTCCCCCAGAAACCCGTGCATCATTTTTCAAACATTTTGATCCCTCATGTGCCATTTTCTATCGGCAATATGTTGACAGGAACCAAGTTTGACACTGATAAAACAGAGTTGGGAGAAAAATACTATTTCTCATTTGGCTTGTGAGTTCCACAGTAATCTTCCAATGTTTGAGGACATGGTGACAGATGATAAGTCACCCTGTTTGCCTTTTGCCGTCTTGTGGAATCGTTGGTGTCTGAAAATGCAGCGTAGACTGTTTTAACTCTGAACTTGCTTTACTTTGGTGTCGTTCACTTGTCTATTTTGTGATTCTGATCACTAGCTGATTTGATTCGTTTCTATCTTCTGGGTGTTGATATGTATGTTGTAGTTTTTACATGTTGCTGAAAGTAAATTGATGTTTTTGAAACTGTTCTCCGTCTTCGAAGATTAAACATGACAATCTGTAAGAAGTAGATCTTTTATTGAGTTATCTGGGTTTTGATTATCATGATAATTACATGGTATGTTTTAGTATGCTTGGGTCCAAACAGATAAGCTTTGTTTTCCGCTAGAAAATTTCTGCCTCTAGTTGGAGAATATTGTCCACTGTTGAAGAGGTACTACATCCTGTTTGAGAAATGCTACAACTGTTGAAGAGATATTATTTCCTGTTTGAGAAATGCTACTTCTTGCTTGTTTGCTAGTGTTCGCTGGCTATGAACTCCAGCGGAAGTCCTGTATGTCGGATGGAGACATCCTGTTGTCCAACATCAGTGTGATGTCATACAGGACCTGAGGTTTGCGTGAGTATCCCTTGTCCCATGTGTGGCTTACTGGTGTGCAGACTCGTAGTTTCTCGCCGTGCAGGCAGATACTCTCAGACTTCGGAAGAATCAGCGATCCTACTACGCTAGCCAGGACCCCGAAGGGACCTGTTGCCCAGGATGCACAACTAGGACGTGGTAGTAGGTCATGGCCAGTATAGAACCTGGTCCTGGTGCCTAGGAAACACCTCAGCGTCCTATGCTACTTCCGTTGAAGCGGTATTGTCACCTGTTTGAGAAATACTGCCTCCTTTTAAAGAGGTACTGTTTCCTGTTGCAGAGGTACTGTCTTCTGTTTGAAAAATACCACCTCCTGTGGCAGAGGTACTGGCTGTTGATGAAAAGATACTGGCTGCTGTTACAGAGATACTGGCTGTTAATGCAGAGGTACTGGCTGCTATTGCAGATGTACTGGCTGCTGTTGCAGAGGTACTGGCTGCTGTTGGAGGTTGCAAAGATACTGGCTATTGTTGCAGAGGTACTGGCTGCTGTTGCAGAGGTACTAGCTGCTGTTGGAGAGGTACTGGTTGTTGTTTCAGAGGTACTGGCTGTTGTTGCAGAGATACTGACTACAGTTGCGGAGATACTGACTACAGTTGCGGAGATACTGACTACAGTTGCGGAGATACTGACTACAGTTGCAGAGATACTGACTACAGTTGCAGAGATACTGACTACAATTGCAGAGGTACTAGCTTTTGTTGCAGAAGTACTGGCTGTTGTTGCAGGGGTACTTGCTGTTGATGCAGAAGTACTGGCTACTGTTACAGAGGTGCTGGCTGCTGTTGAATAAATAGCGCAAGCCTATTAAGTAATACCTAGCGGTTGATGTGGTGAGTACCACGCCCAGTACAACTTCCTCAACCACATTCTGGTATTCAGTATTAGGAGACTATCTTCTTGGTTTGAAGAACGGAAATCACAGAACTCGGGATAAACTCAAAGACGTGCTCATCTGTCATAGAGAAAGTCATAAGGTGTAGCTGTTAACTGCTCTAGTAGCGCACTGGTTGTAAACATGTCGGATTCGTTCCTTTACAGATCCTCCTCACAGAAACCACACTTAGATGTGGTTAGTTAGTTAGTTAGTTAGTCAGTCAGTCAGTCAGTCAGTCAGTTAGTCAGTCAGTCAGTCAGTCAGTCAGTCAGTCAGTCAGTCGGGTTCCAACTACACGATAAATCCAGCAGCCACACATTACTGCATAAGGCAACCCAGTTAGTTCAGTGACCCGCCGGCCGCAATTTTTTGAACTTAGACGTGGATCCACACTGGAGCAATTAAATAATACCCTGTCTGGATGGGACTGAACCTACGACCATGTGGATTGACTGCTAGTGTGCTCGTTGCTGAGCTACCACAGCTGTTTAAGAGAGGATACATACAAAACAAACAAACAAACAAAAGTCCAGCAGCAGAAAACCTGCTGTAGGTATGTCGGAGTGAGAGGACCATCACCTGTTGTAGGCCGGAGTGCACACAGGAACGGGTAGTCAGTCTTTTCCTCCCATAGCGAACGTCGAGAGCTGAGATCCAACTCTCGTCCGAATGCGCTCATGCCATTGTTAGCCTAAGGCCCTAGCCATTACACCAACTCGCTCGCTTTAACAGAGCATCTAAACAATATTGCGTGTCCTTTGCAAGACGTTGTGAGCAACCCCATATTGATTTTATAGGCATTTTCACTTTTCGTAGGTTTGCCATGGCCTTCTGAGGGAGAATCGATATTTAAGTCCAACCGACCAGCGTGTGGAGTGAACTCACATTCTCGCCGCCAGCGCACAGGAAATTTACGCGCCGAGTTATATTAGTAATGCATTCTTTCCCTAACCCAGAACGACAATAAAAGAAATTACACGGTAAAAGTGAACATGCAATATAGACACAGGAAATATAACCACAGCGATGCGAGATTGAGAACCACTGATGAAATGCACATTGATTTGCTTTCGCGCGGTGTTCACACAGGAACCCCCTTGCATGGCTGAGTAAAAGACCCGGACATTTGCCGCATACAAAGCCATGTTTATTCCCGCGCTTTCGTGGATTCAAGCTGGCTGCATTAAGAAATGCAACTTCCGTGCATTCGTGTGTTCAAACTCCGATATGAGATGCTCTGATAACATAAAAAAAATATAACGCGCTTTTTCGGTTTGATCCTGCTCATATTTCAGCGATTCCTAATCTGGAAACGGTTGGATTCCTGTGAGAATAGCACACCAAAGAATCTGTATATGAATGTTTCTTGGCTTTGACTTTCTTTCGCTACTCTATTTTCTTAATTATATTAGAATATGTACGCCTGCGCATAGAAAACATGTCATCTTCGCAAAGAATGTAAGCTGCAATGGTTTACAGCATCAGCTTCTTTAGTCAGTCAGTCAGTCAGTCAGTCAGTCAGTCAGTCAGTAGTCAGTCAGTTAGTTAGTTAGTTAGTTAGTTAGTTAGTTAGTTAGTTAGTTAGTTAGTTAGTTAGTTAGTTAGTTAGTTAGTTAGTTAGGTTAGTTAGTTAGTTAGTTAGTTAGTTAGTTAGGTTAGTTAGTTAGTCAGTCAGTCAGTCAGTCAGTCAGTCAGTTAGTCAGTCAGTCAGTCAGTCAGTTAGTTAGTTAGTCAGTCAGTCAGTCAGTCAGTCAGTTAGTTAGTTAGTCAGTCAGTCAGTCAGTTAGTTAGTTAGTCAGTCAGTCAGTCAGTCAGTCAGTCAGTTAGTTAGTTAGTTAGTTAGTTAGTCAGTTAGTCACGATTCCAACTTCATGGCAAAGAGTCGCCGCATTATGCTCCGTTCCTGTGTCAGTGAATATCACGCACAATGCTCCTCACTACTCTATGTGAAAAGGGGAACAGATAGGAGTTTCGACAAACCAACAGCCCGCACAGGTATACATACTATGCATAATGCCGCTGCCAGAATCCCAACACAAAAAGTCCACCTAAAAAATACGGTTCATCGTCGATAGAAGCGGTAATCAATAGAAAACCAGCAGCCACACATTGCTGCATAAGGCAACCTAGTTAGTTCAGCAACCGGCCGGTCTCCATTTTTTCTGAACATGCAGTTCACGCTACAAACAACCGCGGACAGATGTACAAGCACTCTACACAAAATTATCCGCTCACAGTCACTCCACGCACTCAACTCAGTAGCAGGGAGACGGAACCATGCTTTAGTAGTAATAGTAAAAGAAAGTAAAGAATTCATTCTGTGAGATGTAATGGGCGCATGGTAAGTTAGTAAAGTAAAAGACTTTGTTACACGCTTTGAAAAATAATTGGTATATGGTGCTCACACAATATAGTTAAAGATCAATCGGCAGTAGAGGAGTGATTTGATCAATATCAAGACGGCTGCCTTTACTTCCTAGGACCTTTGCTGGTACGTATTTGAGGCTGGGTCGATCTGCAAACCTGGCTCACTCCCCGCCTCGCAGGGGAGGGGGATACAAACATATAACCACTGAGAAGCAGGCATGTATTCTAGCCACAGCTCTGTCGCGGCTTTGCCATGAGGGTTAAAAGCTAGTTGCATATCCAGGACTTAGCAGTCAACCCCAGTGTCAGGGTCTTAAACCTGGCTCGTTATACCTAACACATGTGAGACAGTACCAGTACAATGTGATTTGACTTAAGACACAGCGACACGAAGTTTCAATGGATTTATTTACAGATCACATACAATACGATCTAGAGATGATCATTACAATACATAAGTTATAACAATACACTTACAGGCAACCCACAGCTTACAGTCTATCTCACAAGATGTACAAGCACTCGACTTTCGGGCACAGAACTACACAAAGCCTTTCTCTCTCCATACGTCCAGTCGAGTCCGAGTCCCAGAGCTGTCTGGCTATTTCTCGCAACGCGCCTTCCCACCTGAAGTGGCTTCACGAGGCCTGCGTGCGTCCTGCTTTTTTTTCCTGGGTGCCTGGGGAAAAACCCCCTGGGGGCTGACCC